>CM069453.1:18528488-18769909 GCA_035610835.1 Ophiura sarsii
CGGGAAAGAAAGTCGACACCATTCAGATGCACCCCTTAAGAAAAGGTATCATTGTCAGTTCTGTCCTCGATGCTTTCTCAAAATGGTGGACTTGTTATTCACGAACGCATTCACCTTGGTGAAAAACCATTCGTGTGTGATATCTGTGATGTAGCATTTTAGACAAGAGCAATTTAAGGAAGCATCATCGCACTCATACAGAGATAAACTGTATAAATGTAAATATTGCGGCAATGCATACAGTGATGCAAGTAACTTGAAGAAACATGAATCAGCCCACAACACGAGCGCTTCATTCAAATGCACCTATTGTGATATTACATTCAATTATGAACAAGGTAGACGTTCACACGAGCGCATACATACTGGTCAAAAACCTTATCCTTGCAAATATTGCAGTAAAGCTTCACTACAAGTGGTTGCCGGAAAGGTCACGAGAGAATCCACACAGGTGATCGTCCACATAAGTGCGACTTTGAGGGTTGCAATGCTGCATATATTCGTGCATATTTGCTCACTGTTCATAAACGAACACACACTGGAGAAGAAAAGTGTATAGGTGTGAGTTTTGTGATAAGTTATTTAAGGAGAAATACAAGAGGAACCTCCATGAACAACGTCGATGTCCGTTAATCCGATGGCAGATCGTGCAGCATACCAAAATAAAGTGCAGTTTTGTGTTATGAGCTCGCTTCCAATTCTGGCAGGATTGAACACGAAAGAATACACACGGGTGAAATGCCATATGCTTGCAGTTGGTGTTTAAAGCGGTTAAAAGGCTAAGACACATGAAGCGCCATGAAAAATACATTCCAGATAGAAGTTACGTATAACCTGAGCAAACCCAGCATATGCTTCACTTCATCACATGTCCACTGATATCTGGGCTGGTTCCCATTGACATTATATTGCAAAGAAAGGCTTGTTACAAATGTAAGAGTAGCGCACAAGCATTAATAGATAGAAACATTTGAGATATAATTAATACATTTAATTGTTGTGAAGAAAGGGATTAATTATGTAAATGAAACACATCACGGGTGGTCATCCTATTATGTACCAAACAAAGGACTCATTTAACTTCGGAACTTTCTCAGGCTTTTTAACATAAACACAAGTGCCGTCCCAGTCTTTATTAATTAACACACAATTAACATAGTTTATTCCTTCTGTTTTGCCAGAAGGGGTAATCTACGGTATATGTGTGAGCACTGGGATGATTACTTGTGATTAACAATTCACTTGTCCCAAAAAGTTCTGTATATAAGAGCGTGTTCATCCTTGGAGCGGGTGTTCCTTCTTCTTTGACTAGAAGTGGTTACTTCGGATTGTTTGAATAAACTACACATCATAATATTGCCAGTTAAACTTCTGACTCTGAGTGTTGCTTCGTTCGACATACCATGCACATGTAAAGGGCATACAAACGGCCTTTATACAAACGAGGGTCTGTAAGATATTCCTGTTGCAAGTAGTACAATTGATATGACTTCAATTCAATCCTCTCTTGTGTTTCTTAAAGACTCTTGATTTTTGAATAAATATTTTAGTTGTGATTCAACTTCTTTTCATATCTAGAGCTAAATTTGCCTATACATGTATGTACCATGTATTAGAAGGTGGAAATTCAAGACGCCCTCCAGTATGTATCTCATTTGTGGTGATAAACTACTGAAATGAAGAAAAAAATGAAGTAGATTCCATGTTTGACATAAATCTCGTTAAGGGTGAACAAAATAAGTAAAATTGTGGGAGAATGTTTATCTAGGCCTAAGACCTTTGCGGCCGAGTGCATCAAACTGGCTTAATAGGGAGGTAAGCTATCTCCCTAGTAGTTATGCCCTAACTTTAGCGTAACTTATACTAACGATGTTATTCTGAGAGCAACTCTGATGAGTAACACCAGAATAGTAACTAGCGAGGTAAATATCCACATTAATCAGCATCTTCCCCTTACAAAATTAATTGTCGCATGCGTCAAATGTGTGTACATGTATCAAACAGCAATCATATTGACACAAATGGTGTTCCGTAGAATTATAAAAATGTGTCGTCAGCTAGGGGTGTACCTTATTAAATTCATTTCCCCCCAACCGGTCAGTCGGCAGGTAGCAAGTAAAGTACCAGCCCGACTTTGAACTTACACCCAACAAGATTTCGAAATAAAAGCTAATAGGCTTTTAAAATAGTGTCACTTGTACTTTTATTTGTCTGAATTGCCTCAAGTTTTTACAACTCAATCGTGGTAGTCTTGCTTATCGTGCGTGCCACTAGGGCTTTGTTTTTGATTTGGGTTTTTTTTGGGGTAGAATGATACATACACCATATCCCTGGTATTTTGGTATGCAACAGAATGAACAGATGCTTCAGAAAATGGTTACAAAACATGATTCTTTCTCTTGGATCGCCCCCATTCCATTTCAATGGATTTTTTATATAATAAACAAATAATTCTACTTCAACCATAGTTTTACTAAAGAATATTGGCCATATTAAATTGAATATAATTCTAATCAAATTGAATATATATGACATTATTTAAAACTTAAATTGAATGTAAAATTTATTCATTTCTATATTTCTATATTCACTTTTTATATTATTAATTATTTACATAATTATTCATTTATTTATTCAATCATTTTTTATTTATTAATGAGAAATCATGTTTATTTGTTTTAAGGCTGGTGTCAACCCTGTTGGGCCAAATTTATCAAGCACTGTAACTTTTAAATTATAAATGTGATGTACATAAAGTATACATTTTTTGTAATGAAATGAGTCAGAGAATCCATTTTTGGTATCAAATTTTACTAAAATTAGTGATTTTACATTTTTGCCCAAAAATCACCTTTTTGGCCCCAACAATTTTCAGACAACCTAACAATATCAGTTTTTGATTAAAAATTCCAAAATTTCACCCAAAATCATCTAAAGTCAATTATCTAGGAGCGATTTTTTTTTTGGCTTAAAATTGTTTGTTTTGAAAATATTGACCAAAAAGTGCTAAAAATGAGATTTTGAGAAAATCATGTTAAATCAGCCGTTTTTTGACCTGGTTTCTTTGAAATAGGGACCGTTATGGGGATATATGGGATCTTGCCCCCTCGGAGTGGCTGGGCTGGCTACGCGGCTGGTGTACAGTATAGCAAATATGATAGAAAAACAGCGACTCTAATCTCATTGATTTTGATGATGAACAAATGTATTGAACTTTGGGCATTGATGGGTACTAATCATTTTGGGACAGCCTGTATATAGTCAAACATTGCATTGGTATATACCTACACTTTTGAGTTTGTATACACTTTTAATTTTCTCCATTTCTTTTTCATACAAAGTCCAACAACGACCTAACTTGGTACAAAGATGCAACATGGGGACCTTCACATGATTCAAAGGTCACTTATCAAGGTCAAAGGTCATCTGAGGTCAATTGTAGAATAAGCTGAAAACATCAAAAAATGACATTTCTTTTCATTCAAAGACCGATTGCAACCATTATTATGTTTGATGAATCCAAGTGTGGTATAAAATTGGATCGATTGAGCCCATGTGTATTGGTCAAGCTATGAGTTTTAAAGATATTGGGCGAGACACAGCCGAGCCCAATATTTAAAAATCATAGCGAGACCAATACAAATTGGGCGTAAATCATCCAATTATATCATAATTAGGGAGTGTTCAAAATACTTTGGTGGTGGGGGGTCTAAAAAGTTTGAAGTCTCAAAAAAAGGGGGGGGGGGGCTAAAAAGTTTTACCTACTCAAGATGGGGGAGGCCAAATAGGTAGTAGCTAACGGGAAAAATACCAACATTTTCTGGGCTACGGGCAAGAAAATACTGCAGTATTAACATTTCTACATGTATAACAAATTATATACATATTTCCGCACGCTCCACGCAAGTCTTTGTAAAAACATTGTGCCGACAGCAGAATTTGTTATACAAAATGTGACTAACTATAGTGTTCACAATTTTACTTGAAACTGTAAGTTGATAAGGGTAATCGTCGACAGGGTTATTAAATACACATTTTCGCGCGATACACGTGATTTTGAACGCAGTTGACCACATTTCTGCGCGCTCCGCGCGTGTCTTTGTGAAAACAATGTGCAGACAGCCGGATTTGTTATACAAAATAAATGTGACTAACCAGTGTCCACAATTTTTACTTCATAACTGTTGGTAAGGGTGATCAACAACAGGATACTATTTTTTACATTTTGTACTGGCAAGTTGACAATTTTTTTCGTTCTCCGCGCAAATCTTTGTGAAAGTATACATGTAGAAGGACTTTTATACAAAGAGTAACTTTCTACAATTGGAAAAAAGAAACCGTTTTAAAAAGGCTATAACATGATAAATACAAATCACCGAAAAATACAATTCGGAGGCTTAAAAGATATGTTTCAAGTGATTGAAATGTTGCAAATTGATTGCCAGCTATACGCAGTTCTGACTGTAAGCGTCATAGAACTTTCAAGAGTCAAATGTCTATCTACATCTGACAGTAGGGGGGGGGGGGGGGGGGGGGGGGGGGGGGGGGGGGGGGTCAAAAAGGTTTTCACCCTGTTAAAGGGGGGGGGGGGTTAGAAAGTTTGTCAATTTGTAAAGGGTCAAAAAGTTTAGACACCGACCAATATGTTGTGGCCACCCCCCCCCCCCCCCCCCCCCCACACCACCAAAGTATTTCTGAACACTCCCTTATGTTTTGGATCCAATATCATCTACACTTTGACACCTCATAACATAATAATGATATAAAATTGGATCCAAAACATAATAATGATACAATTGAATGCTTTACGCCCAATATGTATGGTCTCGCAATGAGTTTTTTTAAATAATTTTAAAAACTCATAGAGTCAAAAGTAAAATTGCCACATACAAATATAAGTTAAATACAGTTCAACAATATACATGTATGATTTGTTTCTACTTCCATGGTAGGTAGTGTTACATTTCAGACAGCCCGTCTCATGTTAATAAAAGATGAAGAAAAAAATACCGCATTTCGCTTAGCATTTTTTACTAAAAAAATATATTTGCAATTCGCATCACCCTTTTTCAGGTTTCTTCTGAGACAAACTGGTGGGTTTTTTGCCTGATCAACTAAACCAAAAAAAGCTTTTAATTTGTCTCTTTATTTCACTTGCCTACAATGTATTTTTGATTTGATTTTGCGATATTTATTTTTCTGCATTTCAATAGAAATCTAATATGCTCATCTTTTCATGACACGACATTCGTATAGCAATCACTTGTATCAGGGTTCAACCATGCTAGAAAATGGGGGTGGGGGCGTCTCAATCTGAATGTGCCAAACTCCACTTATTTGTGCTCAAAAGTTAATTGAGCATCACTCTATCAAAATAGTGATATTTTGACACATTGAGATTGAGACACGACACATTTACATTCTCAAGTAAGTGGCAGAGCACTTAATAAAACAAATGCGATATCGTAGGAAATATGAACACACGCCAGCTCTCCATAGACGTGTAACACAAACAAATATCCGAAATATAGACGATAAATCTGCATTTAACCCTCTTTGTTTGAATAAGTATTGATTTAAAGTGTTTAAGAATGGTTTTTCGAACTTTTATAATAAATAGAGTTGTTGTTCTTACACCGATAGTTGTGCCTGATTATTTATGGTCATTCAGTCAGTAGGTAGTTGAACATGACTCTTCATCCAATCTATAATAAAATAAATAAAACAGTGTTTAATCCAAAATAGATATGAAATCATCCAAAAGGTAAAGTCAGGGGTGTGCCAGTGAGCTTGCCGATCGGGTCCACTTTTAAATTAAAATTTGTCAGCATAGAACTGGTGGCGCTATACTGATCAGGCGTGATTGTCTGCGTGATTGTAGCAGACGACACGACGCTGGCCACGCGTCTCTCAGACGACCCAATAATTATGTCAACGGGGAGTGCACTATTTTGAATTATTTTTAACAGTCATCGCCCGGTTAACGATGACAATTCTTCTAATTATGATGAATTTGTCAAAATGATAACATAACATTGCGATTACGTGTTATTCACCTTATTCATTACGTATTCAACATTTAGGTTCGCGTGGCCACCGTCGTCTGTGTAAATCCTCAACGCCCTCAAACCTATGCTGACCAAATATTACGTTAAACCTGGTTAAACACTGTTAAACGCGTTAAACGCCGGTCACCGACACATTCCGATGATTACCATAATTTATGTAATTTATGCAAACGGCACCGTTTTCGCTACGTGTGTTAGTATAGGACTTTCCTATCCCAAAATTAATAGTATCCCTGGTAAAGTGCTCAACCAGTGTAAGGCCGGTATGGACCTTAATACAATATGAAATTTGGGCTTATTCCTGCTAGTGTTTAGGGTTAGGTTATATTGTGCAGGAGCCTATAAGGCCACTTAAAATTAATTATAGATTCTCGTACGACGGGCCTTCGAAAAGTGAAGAGGGAGGCGGTTTTTTTACTCAATTGACACATAAAAATGGCTGTTTTCATGCAAACATTTGTGTTGCAGCATCTTCAGCAGCATACGGAAAACGGTGAGGCACTTTTTTATGTTAAGTTTATGAGGGTTAAAAACACTTGAAAGTGACTGTTAGTTGATTACTAGGCCTATACTAAACCATTGACATTTCAGTATTAAAAACTTGTTAATCTATGACTAGTGAAATTGATCTTAAAAAATGTTTGACCATATCCCAGAAGTGAGGAGGGAGGGCTACGAGAATGTTTTAAATTTAAGTGGCCTAAGGAGTGTTCATAAATACTTTGGTGGGGGGTTGGAAACAATTGAGCCATGGACATCTTTTTTTGGGTTTTTTTTTCTTGACCCCCCTTTCAAGAACCTTTTTTTTTGGACCCCCCCCCCCCCCCCCCCCCCGCCCCCCGTCTGTTCACGTATATAACAGAAACAATAACAACATTCTATATAAACCTATAGACATAGTCACAATCACTTTTATTATGGTAGGTGGGTTATATCAAACTATTTATTAAAGATATATAATATAACACAATTGAAAAGTCAAACAAAATCAGTGTAGGTCTTCTTCTTTATATCCTGCCCGACACTCGTGATCGCTGTGGTACATGTATGTCCTCCTCTTCTTCTTTATCTGCATCCTCTTCATCTTCCCCTTCATCCACCTCTTCATCATCCTCTTCATCATCCTCTCCATCTTCCTCTTCATCCTCACTCTCTGTTTCACCATCTCCAATTTCCCCTAGTACTATCTCCTCTTCCTCTTCTTCCTCTTCTTCCGAATCATCAACTACATCCATCTGGTCCTCCAAAACGATATTTAAACCTTGGCACACATGTCCAGTTATCCGTCTACATTTGTCTAGCTTTCTTCCTTGGAGTGAAAGTTGATGATGTTCGAGGTATTTATTTAGTTCTAATATAGTTTGCGTAGGTGACCACTATTAAACTCATCTTCCCAATCGTAATCATCATACTCCTTTCCTTCACGCACATCCCGTCCTCTTTCTCTCTCAGTCTGTCTCATTACCTTCAACCTTTTCAAATCATTCATATGCTTGAGGTATGACATTACATAAACCTTCTCAGTTATGAATCGCTTTGAGAATTGCTCTATAAGGTTATTGTCATTGGGGGAAAGTTCACCTGAATGATATAGGGTCTTTAGATTTGGTCTTGGGGCATAGTCGTCAATCTGTCTTGGTGTACCGTCGTCCTTTGTCGTTGGTGTCTGGTCGAGTGGTAGGTAATGGAAGTCTGGAAGTCTTGACTCATCTGGCATTGGTTTTGGCATTCTTCCAATTGGAGACCCATACCAGGGGGTTTCTGTGCAATGTGAACATCTGTCACCAACAACCTCACAGCCAAACTTCAAAAATTCAATGTACATCTCCCCGATTTCATAGTGTTGGTCAATAAAAGTGTATATTTTTGAGAAATAGCCTGCCCCTGGTGTGGTCTTCTTCTGTATCTTTGAAGCATCACAGTACTTTTTCAGTTCAGCTTTATTGAAATAAAATAAATAATTCTCACGCTGAGAAATGTGGGCGTGAATAAAGTCCCCTAGTACTGGAGCCCCATCAATACGATGGGCGACCTCTGCAGCCACATCCCAACAGTTTCTCTCCATCCTGACTCTTTCCAACTAGATATAATAAACAAACACTTTTTCGATGATAAATATAGTATTCTTTGTATTGTATATACTTGGCTTCTGTATGATACCTTCACAAGATCATTTGATGGAACCCCCTCATTGCTACCTTGCTCCCTTCGCCATTGTGTAAAGAACTATGGCTATCAAGTTTCATCTGAATATTCAACAATTTGTAAAGCTGATTTTAGTTTTGCATTCATTGATCCAAGTGTATTTTTTCAATTTGTATTGTTCCATAAATATTGGTTGGTATTAAAATGTAATAGTAGTCCTCGGTTTCCTCTCAATTTATCAACTTTTTCAAAATGCTGCTTTGTCAAAAATACCAACCTTTTTTTTTGGACCCCCCCCCCCCCCTATACAAGCACTTTTTTCCCTGACCCCCCCTCCCTTTAAGAACCTTTTTTTTTGGTTGGCCCCCCCGCCCCGTCATATTTTCCAACCCCCCCCCCCACCAAAGTATTTATGAACACTCCCTAACGAACAAAGTAACAAAATAATCAGGCTATCGTTCAAATCGATTTAGTTTCCAATTTGATCTTCATACAATACAATGATCTGAAATACATCAATACGTCACGACAATATGGCACACCAATTTCAACTTTCAATGGCACGCAGTTTATACAATTTAGTTTTTAAGCTTCATACGACCTAACCTATGGCATATAAGTTTTAATTTATTTAAGTCGCAGAATTAAAATCATCTATAAGCATACTTGTTGTATATAACAAAGCCGCGATCGTTATGATCATGATTATTGCCGGGGATTATTGGTCAATTGCGGTCCTGTAAATTCCATGGAACCGACCGATAAAGACACACACGCGATAAAGACATAAAGTCAAATGAGATGTTCCATCGGTACCTCATAAGTTCATTTCCGCAATATTACCCTGCGCAGTAGTATTATTAGTAGTAAACAGGTAAAAGGAAGACTTTGTGCATGCCGCCACATTTGATGCGAACAATATATAGGTATCAGCAATTGAAACAAAACTTGTACGTTGTAAGATAGTTCTCGATCATCATTAGAAAGGTGCGAATACAAAAGTACAATTATCACATCACCTGGATCACATAATTATGATAACCCCGGATGATAACGCACAGGAAATCATCTATCAATAAACTGATCGACTCCATCATACAGCATGATGCCGACAATGTTGATGAAGAAAGTATCCGACCACAATAAATCGATAAAGCAGGGCCATCAAGATCCAAAAGAAGGCGTTTTCAACTGCACGTGACATTGATGTTTGTGGAGTGAGGCAGCGCTAGATCGTTCTTCTCATCGGTGTCATTCATTGTAATCGGAATCACCAGGGAAGGTGAGATACATTGTATACACGACAGTGCACTTCTTGTCATGTTGATAGTCTTACCGATAATATTGTGATTTGCAATCCTAGTGATAAAGGTAGGTAATCAGGTTAATTCACTCCTCTAAAAAGTTTGTATGTTTATGTTATATGTGGAAAGCAGACGTTTTCTTCTTTCATGTCTTTTAGGCTATACGATACCACATGGTAACAATCACTTCATTTCTCAGCCATCACATAGAACATTGTACAGGGTGCCTCAAAAAGAATTACAACGCACCATTAGGCGATCATAACTTCCTAATTAAGTATCTGAATTTTACAATTCAAACGGTAAAATGAGGCCAAATTAGTTTTCTACAATTGGAAGAAAACAGCGTTTAATGTTGTTAAGTAATTACGGAGATATCTGTGACTACGTAAGGGTAGTTGCGGAACACTTCCATTCAAGTTTGCATATTTTGACAGATTTTCACTTGCGCGGCTGGTTACTTACATGTACTCTTTCAATTAGCCAGCACTGTTTAGTATGACTTATAGCACGATATAAGGAATTAATAGCACTCATCGACAGTACTGGTATTAGTGATGATTTATGTGGCAGAACTCTGCTGTACAAACCCCTGCACAGTTGGACACTGATAGAACTTAAAAGTTTTGATTCAAGCAACACTGATCAAGATAGACAATCATCTACTAAACACACACACCAAGTTGGGATATAATTAAATCAGGTTATTTACGATGTCAAATTTATAACACTCTGAAGCTGTACGATAAGTGAAATTTGTGGAACTTTGGACTGGCTGTGTATGTGCTATTAATACATGTACTATGATAAACAAATTAGATTTGTGATCTAAGAATACTGAATAATCAATCCGTCGCTGTTCTGACATACCGGCACATCACTTTACTTAATTCTGTTGTGATGTGCCGGTATGTCAGAACAGCGACAAATCATAACACTCATAACACCCAGAAAACCAAAAACAATACAACTCATTGTTGTAAGGAGAGAGATATGACCATACTCTTTTAATGTAAACAAAACATTTATTTTGTTTCAATTGCGACACTAATAATTTGACCATCATGCGCAAAATTGGCGATAATTTCAGCCTTCAACATGTTCAAGTTGAAAATGTGAAAACTAGAAGCTTGATAAGTTATATGCGCGATGTTATTAGTTCTTGAACTTGGTTTAATAACGACAATGTTCATATTTACTAAAATTACTATAATTTTGCTTCCAATTGTTATAAAAAGATTGAACTTATCGAACAAATTTTAAATGTTACTGTTCTTAAGTATAAAATGTGATGAAAATAATCTAGACAACTTTTATTTTATATTTTGTGTTAAACATTGGTCTCATCAGGAAAGGTGGCTTCTCACCTTTCCTGGTCTCATCTGGCATATTATTTGGTGTAAAATAAAATCTAGAACCATAAAAACACGTTAATCCATGTCATTTTGTAGAGAAGTATTGATTTCGTGTATGTGCTGTCTGAATCACTCAATATGAGCAAACTTGGATGGAAGTGTTTCCAGAATAATGTTACGTAATTGCTCATTTCTATGAAATTACTGAACCGAATCACATCCGGTTTTCTTTAAAGTATAGCAAACTATTTTGCCTTTATTTTGTTGTTTGAGTTGTTCTATTTTAATGAAAACGAAGTCTAAGCCACTGCTAATTACCCATGACCACTTCTTATTTACCGATTTTAATGTGCCTCAATGTTAGTCTCAAAACCAGATCATGTAGAAACAAAGCTTGGATCACTCATGTGTGACGATCCATTTTTACTCTTCAAATTGAATCAAAATGTAGAATTATTAATGATTTGAACAACCATATAATACAGGGTGTATCAGAATGAACTGCACCGTTTTTACATATTATATCTTGCGCAAACGCCCAGTTTTCAAAAGAATTTTAAATTTTGACATTTTTGATGGAAAATACAGACTTTCAGGTAAATATGGTAGATTTCAATTTTGGTCGAAATGATCAATTTAATAAATCTGTGAAATTACTAACCCTATAACCTGACATTTATGGGGTCACACCACTAAATAGAGCTCCATAGGGATATGTACAAAAACACTGATATAAAACTCTGTTTTAGACCACTAAATTGCGAAATTAGAGTGATTTTTTCTTAAAGATGATCACATTTCCCCACCAAAAATGGACAAAAATAGGTAGGTGAACCTGCTCAATTTTCCAAAATATGCCCATGGAGTTGGCTACCTCTCTGACGAGCTTGGAAATGTCGCCGTAATCGCCAATGTTTCCAGTAAAAAGCACAAATTTGAAATATCTCTCAAAATTTATCTAGATGATATTCACAGTTTATTATAGTCAGGGTGTATGTAGGTGATGTCCCATTAATCATAATTAATTTAAAAAAATCATAGGCATGTACGCAATGGTATTACTGTCAAGTCTTTTTAATTGAGGATTTTGTGATGCATACTTTCAGATTTTAGTTTTAAACACCGTCCTTAAGGGTAGGGGATACCCCATTTAGTGTAGTGCACCCTTATTAGTTTTGCACTTTGCCAAAAGGTGAAATCACCATGCATGTCTAACACAATGGAATGTAACTTCAGTTAGATAAGTTCGATATTCATGATCTAAAATTCTAACGAAAGGGTACAATATATATCAAATATGATGATCTGATCTCATTGATTTTGATGATAAAATAAATTATTGAACTTTGGGCATCGATGGGTACTTATCATTTTGGGACATTAACATGAAAGGTTGATTATTTCTTTAATTCATGTGCAGAACTTCGAGATTGACAATGACTGTAGAAATACGTTTGGTTGGTCTATCCAAAGACATGGTGTAAAATATAAACTCATCAAAAAATATGTCGCAGGAAAAAAACATTAAAGCTCACAAAAACCTCAATCAAACAATCCCCAGTTGCAAATATTACTCAAAATTGAAAAGAACGCTTTCTATGCAAAATTGTACGAGAAACAAAATTGGTGGAACATTGCGCTGCCGAACATTCGGCAACTTCCTTATTTATTGGGCAAGTTCATAACATGTTGGGGAACATGCGAAACTTTCGACAAACTAACTTGAATCGTTATTACATTGTTGTGAGCCTCATAGCCATAACAAAAATAAACATCAATGTGTCGTCACTTGGGAACAGTGGCGTAGCTGGGATTTTTTTCAGGGGGGGCAAGATTTCTAAAATTTTCGTAAAAGGTTGCCCCCAAAAAAATTCTAGTCACTTACCTCGTGAATTTCACGTAAGTGGGGAGGGGGGGGGGGGGGGGTGTCAAAAAAATTCGCACAGTCCAACAAAAATCGCACAGTCCAACAAAAATCGCACAATAAATGTACTACATGTACAATTTTCCCTTCAATTTGGCTAATAACCTCGATCTTTTTTCTCACATTTTTCCTATTTCCTTTTTTTCTCACTTTTTTTTATTTTTAGGGGGGGTGGGGGCGGGGGCCCAATTTTTTTTTCGTCAGGGGGGCATTTGCCCCCCCCCCCACTGCCCCCCCCGAGCTACGCCACTGATTGGGAAATTGATCTCGAAGTTTAGTGCCGTCCCCTCTTAAACCAAAGATAGATAACTTACAGTAACATATTGGAATTTCATCAAAAGCAACATTACATGCCTGTGTCCCGTTTCATTAAATTCGGTGTGCAGACATTTGACGGTCCCCAACGGCATTAAGACGATTCAAAATATCAATTTTGTATCAACTAAACCCGTTCTCCCCTTGTATTGGTTTTAATTCGTTTATTAGAAGACCTTAAAATCATAAATATTTATCAAGTTTGTTCATTTTGTATTATAGGTTGGACCTTTTGATTGGAACTACTAAACAATGGCCCCTAGCCGAAACAAGACTCATTGGCATTTGGTACACCGTTGTAAATATTGTCAGAGAAGATTTCTTGGTAACAACTGCCGAAGATTCAATATCCATATATGTAGTCATGAACGGAATATCAAACCATATTGGTACAAGAAGAAGACATCTACGAAAGATCCAAACGCAATTAGAAACCCTGAAATATTGAGCGCACAACAAGTTGTCGAAGGAAAGTTGTCGACCAGAGTGGAAACGCCATATAAGAGGCCGCGTCCCGAGTCTAAAGCTACAGGCAACGCGGACTCCATCATGGATTTCAGCAAAGATCTTGATCATTGTATTGATCCGGGACTTCCACTTCCGATGAGCGACATTGAAGAGACCAATGTGACGCCATTAGTACCACATTCAGTAAGAAGATATTGCGATGAAAACTGCCAACCAACTGCTCGAACGACTGCTATAAAGAAAGCGAGAAAGAAAGTCGACACCAATTCAGATGCACCCCTTAAGAAAAGGTATCATTGTCAGTTCTGTCCTCGATGCTTTTCTCAAAATGGTGGACTTGTAATTCACGAACGTATTCACCGCGGTGAAAAACCATTCGTGTGTGATATCTGTGATGTAGCATTTTATGACAAGAGCAATTTAAGGAAGCACCATCGCACTCACACAGGAGATAAAGTGTATAAATGTAAATATTGCGGCAATACATACAGTGATGCAAGTAACTTGAAGAAACATGAATCAGCCCACGACACGAGCGTTTCATTCAAATGCACCTATTGTGATATTACATTCAATTATGAACAAGGTAGACAGTTACATGAACTCATACATACAGGTCAAAAACCTTATTCTTGCAAGTATTGCAGTAAAGCTTTCACCAGAAGCGGCGATCGAAAATGTCACGAGAGAATCCACACGGGTGAGCGTCCACATAAGTGCGACTTTGAGGGTTGCAATGCTGCATATATTCGTGCATATTTGCTCACTGTTCATAAACGAACACACACTGGAGAAGAAAAAGTGTACAGGTGTGAATTTTGTGATAAGTCATTTAAGGAGAAAGCTAAGAAGAACCTCCATGAACAACGTCAATGTCCGTTAAATCCGATGGCAGATCGTGCAAGCATACCAAAATATAAGTGCAGCTTTTGTGTTATTGAGCTCGCTTCCAATTTCGGCAGGATTGAACACGAAAGAATACACACGGGGGAAAAGCCATATGATTGCAGTTGCTGTTTAAAGCGGTTTAACAGGCTAAGCGACAAGCGGCGCCATGAAAAAAGACATTCCAGATAGAAGTTACATATATATATGATGTGAGCAAACCAAGCATGCTTCACTTTCATAAAATGACCACTGATTTCTGTCATCAGTGTCTAGGTTAGGTCCCATTGACATTATATTGCAAAGAAAGGCTTATAGCAGTGTACAGACTGTAACAACAAAAAAGTTATACAATCGCAATTTTATTTTTAGTTCAATGTTAAAATCTTGCAATGTCAAAATCTCTTACACTCTGTGTTAAGTTTCGTTTTGGCTACCAGAATCATTTTATTTGGTCTTTTTAACTACTTGCGTTTAAAATTTATGACCAATCTACTAAGTCGTCTAAAAATCGGGTTGGGCCACTTTCACAATAATATCATACAGTCTTGCTTGTATAAATTCAATGGTTAGGGTATCATGCAAGGAGCCTTAAAGAGAACAATATAAAAAAATTTCAAATAGTTTTATTTCATTTGAATAGATAAATTCATAAAATAAATAAATAATATTTGTAAAGACCTAACCTTCTTTGTAATACTTATAACCACTTGAAACGAACCATTGTTGTCTCACAAGAGCGCTCTACTGCTATGTTCCTGGTTCGATTCCATGCATATTCATCCCAGTGGTTTTACCATTGATTAAACAAAAGTGGCCCAGGTGATTTCATGACTACTTTAGACAATTGATCATATCTCTGCTTACCGAACATCGATTGTCATGAAACAAAGCTTATTCGAAAGCTAAGAAAATTCCCCTTGCATACCATTAAAACCCGAAACAGAATTACTACGGGAGATATTTTTAATATTTTTTTCAAAACTGTATAACTTTTTTTGTTACAGCCTGTATAGACATTATTCATAATAATTGCGCATTAATTTACGTCAAAGGAGGGCCGTGCTGTCCATTGAGCATGCTCAGAGCAATCAATTAGTGCTCCGAAAACGAGGCCAGCGATGTAGCCGAGACGAAAGTGATGCATTTTTTTCAATGTGGTGGATGCACTAATCATAACAAAAAAATCTTCATGCTTCTGAGCTATTCAATATTTGACCTTTATTACATTCGTGAAATAAACTTGAACGTATATAAACTATATTCCACTAGTTTGAAATGAAATGTTTGCTGGTAAACCGACACTATCTAGGAAAATGTAGAAGTTCACAGTTCATTACATTGCAGATATGGTAAAAGTACAAGACTGTGATGCATATATGTTTATCGGCGCACTAAGTGAAACATCTCCCCATACACATATTTGACAAGCTGTGCGACAGAAGAGTGAATTTAATTGGCCTCAACAAATCTCTTGCTATGATTCAACGCTTTTGAATTTTCCAACGCTTGCTTAGTTAATTTTACTCAAGTAGAGGAATATTTCCCTGCTGCTGTAGTATATCAATTGTTATATTGTCTTTAAACCAAACATTGAATCTTTATTTGCTATTTTTAATGGTATATACTTGGGTAACGCTGTTCATGTGTATCATAGTTATGAGAAAGAAACAGATATAAAACAATTGAAACTGACATACATCATATGTAGCTGTTGCAGAAACTTTATTTGTTTTATCCAATACTAAAAATTGATTTGAACCAAACACTTGGGCTGAATTTCCCAATATTGACCATCAAACAGTCAAATATTTGATTTTCACTTTAATTAATTTTCACATTACATATTTTATAGTTTACATTTTCGTTTAAAAGGGTACGTACCATTGCAGTAAAGTATTAAATCATTAAATAACATTTTGCATATTGTGAAGTTGTTTTCTTTTTTATTGATGGACAAGTTTAATTAAGGGTGAATTCCGTTTAATCAACAGCGTTGCGTTATTCATGTTATTCATGGTTATACTGACATACATACCCGCTATAAAAGCCTGCTGAAAGCACGTGCTAAATGCTATGTGCCATATTTACACTTTTTATACCATGTTATTTAAACTGCACAAACTTACATACATTTTACTTTTTATTGCTGTTTAGGGGTGGAGGCAACTCTAAACAGAAATGACCAATAGATATTGTAAAATAAACCTTCTCGGGATTTATGAACACGTCCGGTGTTTAAAAAGTGTTAGATTGATGAACATGTCCGAGGTGTTCCCTGCGATTTGCAGTATTAACATATTGTGCGTTAGTTTAAATAGCCTCAAAATAAGTAAAATTAGAGTCTTAGAGAAGGTTTCTCTAAGACCCTTAGTGTTTGATCAGTTTCCAGACAATTTTTCTGCCCGGACAGTTTCTACACCCCCCTCCCCCCTTTCGGCGCATTGTGCCTAATATGAGCACATACACTCTTAGAACAAATTAAGCAATGTTGGGTAAAATACTACACTTCAGGATGGTAAAAAGGGAACATGGTTGTTTGTTGGGTAAAAATGAACACACCCCTGGTTGTGTAGAGTCTTACACAACACATTGAATATTTTACCCATCAATCGTTGGGTAAATGTTTACCCTAAACGACCAAGTTCCATATTATGTGTAACACTTTACACAACAGGTTTTACCCAACACTTGAGTCATGATTTTGGTACACATAAATTAATTTTTAAAAAATGAAGGTATATATTTTTAGCCATTTTGGGTGTCATATTTGCATTCTAATTTTCTTTCGCAATTATATTATCCACGGAATTGATGAATTTTAGAAGAACCTACCTTAACTTGACCGGACCAGGGCTCGAACCCACAACCTTTGAATTTTAAGACTGACGCCGATCCACTGTGCTAACGAAGTAGTTGATATATGGAAATGTTTTGTGTTAATATAAACTATTTTATATGACTAAATATGAAAGAAATTGCTGAAATTATTTGGTAAATGTTTAGATTGGCATGAAAAAAAGCAAATATAATGAAACTAGTAAATTATAATGCTATATTATCTTAAGGGAGACCAATGTATGAAGGTCAGGTTCCCGGCAAACCATTGAAAAGTCGACCTTGATAATAATGTGCTCTCGTGACACTACTACACGCCCCGGCTACACGCTAGTTTATTTTACCTTGTCTGGACAATAGTTACATCGATCGGTAACGCGGCTTTCTACACAGACATTTTACCCAACAAAGTTTAAAACTACAATATCGTTGGGTAAATTTTTACCCCAAAACGACCATGTTCCCTATTATGACCCAATTATGTGTAACACTTACACAACCGGGGTTGTAAAGAGATTTTACCCAACACTTGTGTCCTTTTGGTACACATAAATTGGGTAAATTTCCTTTACCCAATAATTATGTGAAGGCAATTTACCCTTTTATTGTGTAACACTTGACACTACATTATGCACATTCTTGTTGTGTACCTTTTTACCCAACAATCTTACACTTTCATGGTGTCAAATCATGTTTTACCCAATAACGGGCACTTTTCTACACTTCCAGAGTGTAAATCTCGGAATTCAATAGTAAACTATTGCATGTGTAAAATGTTATTTTACGAAATCGATGTTTAGCACAATATTGGGTAAAATACTACACATTTCTTTTTTACCCAGCAAAATTTGACACTCATTTCTAAGCGTGTACCAAACTTAGAGCTTTAGCACAAAATAATGGTGATTCTGGTATATTCAGATTGAGACCTCCCTATTCCCAAGCAGGTGACAACGGCGTCCCCAAAGGGTGTGTGTGTAATCAAATCTGTCGGCAAATTCTGCCCTATTCATCAAATCTGTCGGCACAAACGAGATTCCGTCGGTACATTTTCGATTTTGACCGTGATAATTTCTGTAATTTTTTTTGTCGGTGCGGGTGCTTGCAGTAGCATGGGCAAAGGTGGGGGCCTGTTTGGCAATCGGGACCTCTACACCCCCCCCCCCCCTCATCAAAAGGGTATGGGGACGCCCCTGCAGGTGACCAACACTGACACAAGGAATGAGTGATAGAAATTGGTCAAATCATGAAAATATGGTGATGCCAACACATTAGCTTTAATCATGAACACCACGACATCACCTTCAGTATATTAAAGGGCAGGGAATATAATGATGTTGAATATCGAATAGAAATGTTAATATTATATATCACCATTGATTTTATACTAAGTTGCGTCTAAAAACCAGGTCGCAGGTATAGTCTTATCCAAAATAGTAACAAAATAATTCGCAGGCTATCGTTCAAATCGATTTAGTTTCCAATTTGATCTTCATGGATCTGAAATACATCAATACGTCACTTAACAAGGTGGCACCCGTTTTAATGGCGCACAGTTTATCCATTTTAGTTTAAGCTTCACGATGGATATATGTGATCATGATTATTGTTCAAATGCGGTCCTACGGTAAATTCCAATCATCGGACTTCCAAATTGGAACCGTAACGGGCAATATTTATAATTACATGTGTATAACACATACAAATAAACTGCTCAAAAAAGTTTGGAATATTTTTTCAAGCACAAGATTTTCAAATATCGCGAGATATGATCAAGTAAGTGTTATATATTCATGTAAAGCTGATGTGTTCATCTTTATAATACAAAATTTGAAGCAATTCCTTGCAGTAGACCATCCAAAGGCAATAAATGTGCTTTAAAAAAATGCATCACGGCATTTTTTGTTACAGCTCTACATCTGGGCTTAATTAAGTGCTTAAATAGTAAGGTTTCCAATGAAGGGGGGTGTCAAAAATAGAAATCGTTTTTTAGGCCATTTTCAGCATAAAAAGACCGTTTTTGGGCAAAAATCGAATTTTTGTGTTTTTTTGTGTAATTCATATCTTTGAACAATGTACTATTCACCAGTAATTAATTTGACCTGATTCATTGCTTTTTTAAGGAATAGTCCATATTTAAAGCTGCTAAAATATAAAGAAAATAAAGGCACAAGGGAGTACAAAAGGGTACTTTTCTCAGTTTTATAGTTGTATTTGCCACTTATATTCGCTAGTTGCTTAATCTGTCAAGCGATGCTGGAATAAATCAGCAAACTAGTTTAACATGGTCTATGACATTTATATATAGTTTAATATCGACAAATATGGTAAAATTCAACATTAAAGGGGTACTCAAGGGTTATTTAACACGAAGGTATAGAATCGTTATAGTGACTTAAAGGTGTATTTAATGGAGTGTTTTCCGTGCACTCCCAGGACTCCCCCAAACCTACTTTTTGAACTTCTTTTCATGGTCCTTCAACATATTTAGGGTGTTACCAAATTTAATGTTAGTACGCCAAGGGGTTATTCAAAATGGCGTCCAAAATGGCCGCCAAAAGGGTCAAATTTCATAAAAGCACATCAACCAAAATGTATGATGACAGTATAGTTTTAACTATAGGATGTATGTATTACACTCACATCCAGCACGTTCGCATTGTTAACATACTTTGAATCCAAGATGGCCGCCTAAAACATAGAAATCGCCAATAATAACAGCATACTGTGTATCATATTCATCAAATAATTTAAGGCTACCAGATGGACACCAATAACTACCAGTTGGTCAGAAGAAATTAGCAAGATGGCTACCAATATGGTCAAAAATAGCCGAAAAAGTTAATAATTGAATAACCCTGGATGATCATTTAATGACCCCAACTCACCATTTAATGACCCGAGCCGTCAGCTAACACACACCTATGACCATTTATTGACTCGATCCAAGTGATATTGTAGTAAACCTAAGTGACCATTGACACAAAGGGATTGTTTAATGTCCCTACATGTATGGTACAAAAAATAAAATGTCCTCAGATTGACTGTAACTTCTATACTTTTTTAAACGTGTTTTAATACGGGTCCTCACATGGGTTGGTGCTCGACTATAGATGTATGGCCATAACACCAAAAGCTATATATACACAGTTCAACAAAACTAAATGTTCCCCTTTAGATTAAAATCTAAAGGATGCCTAATATTTTTTAAATGAGTTACTCCATCGAAACATGGAATTGGAGAGAGAAGGAATAACAACGAGATAAACTATTCCGATTATCTATTCAACTTTACAAAGGATTGAACATTGCTACGTACCCTAGTGTTGAATCATATTGCCGACTATAACCAATTCGAAAGTTGTGCATACACATTTTTGTCTTTATACATTTCTATGTGAAATAAATGCTCAACACTCACGAGACGTGCCGATACATTGCAATTGGAAATGTATATTTGTTAAATGTATTATAAACAAATGGCAACAAATTATCATGATACTATTGCTATATCATTTTAATGTATTCAGATTCAACAACGTTATTGATACACCTGTTCAAAACTCCCGCCAATGGACACACTTCTAATTCCATGGCTATACAAAAGTGGCATTATCATGTTACGCTAAGTTAGGATAATGCTCTCTAATAGGATTTAAATAACAATCAATGTTATAACGCGGCAATGTGATTGGAGCTTTAGTCATGGGTCATTGTTATTCCTTCTGGATCAGGCATAATCTAAAGGGGAACTTTTTTGTGTTGAACTGTGTATATATGTTTTTATTATTTTATTATTTGAAAATGACATAGACATCAATAAAAATAACAAAATTAAATATATGTTAAGTCCATTTATTGTATAATTGGTATTAATTAGCCACTTGATTAATTAAGTAATACTTTTGCTATATAAAACAGATAACCCTCAATGTCAAAATGTATCAGTCTTGATCAAAAATATTCAACAAACTTCATATTTATTTAATGTCGCGAATGGCTAAACTTTAGAATACCCCACCATTTTTCAAGCTCCACCTTTTTTAAAACGCTGGCAACGGCGACGGCGCGAAGACTAACCTTTTAAAAAATGACTTCGACGACGGCGCGAAGCTTTACCTTTTTAAAAATGGCCTTCGGCGGGAAGGTTTTTTTTTCTGGCTTCGGCGGCTTCGCCACGGCGTGAAGCTTCACCTTTTTAAAAAGGGCTTTGGCGACGGCGCGAAGCTTTACCTTTTTAAAAATGGCCTTCGGCGGGAAGGTGGGTTTTTTCTGGCTTCGGCGGCTTCGACGACGGCTTCAAAGCTTCACCTTTTTAAAAAGGCTTCGGCGACGGCGCGAAGCTTTACCTTTTTAAAAATGGCCTTCGGCTGGATGGGGCTTTTAAAGCACGACCCATAAATCTATTATGATAATAGATTATGGGTCGTGCTTTAAAAGCCCCATCCAAACTATTGTTTTCGAGGATTGAGGGCGTCTCCTGGAAAACATCACAATATACCGAAGTACAATCCTACAATCCAATTACCATTTTGCATTACAACGGACTATAAGCCAAGGCATCGGGTATGTTTATATTTACATGCTAATTTCGCGGAGACTAATTCATGAAATACTCCCTATTTCCGTGATTTCGCTGTCCTCGCTGACAATTGAAAATATACCCATTTTTCCGCGATTTTAGAACATTCATGGTTAACAACTTTAGTGTTGAGTTGGGAGACCGGGACTAAACCACCATTAACACCCAGCTATATTTAAATCAAAATGCCACGCAAGAATGCCGCGCCCAAAACCATCCTGAAATATAAAGGAAAATATAAAGTTTGTAAGCCTTAAAACGGCTTAGAAATGCCTTCAGCGAGCACCTAAATTCACACTTTTCTCGGTTCCCTTATACCTTTTATACGGGGCGAGGCGTTACAAACTGGCAAATGTCCTTATTGTTTATAGGAGTCGAAATATATACTTCTCCATAATACTTGGTGACATTTTAAAGAAAATACCTTATATAGTCTAGGCCATAAATTACAACAGATTAACGACAAAACGCAATTTCTACAGTCATGAAAGTGCCCAAATATACCCTCATTTTCCATTGTAGGCATAGATTAACTAAGAAATCACGTCAAAACTCGACCGCCAGGCAACCGCCGGTTACGGCCGGTTCCGCCCGGTTCTCACAAAATGTGTTGTCTGTTATAATATACACATAATAAGGTCAATAGTTACACTCTGGTGAACACGGCCGGTTGATAGTGCCTCGTCACACACGTGAGCAATAAAATCTTGAAGTAATGGGCTCTCAACTCTCAGTTGACAACCAATACAATACAGCTATTGATTTTCGCTGGGGTTGGCTTTTTCAATCTGAACTTTTTACAATCAGTACCAAAAGTCTATGAATGGGTTTTTTATAAACGATAGAAAGAGCATAATAATTATTCCAAGGGTACGCTATTATGACCGCAAAGTAACAGATTGATAGTGTAAATTGGTCCGGTTACGGCATTAAGTCAACCGGCGGTTGTTCAGTGTTGCATGCGTGAATATTCATATACCAGTAAAACATTTGACCTGAAAGAACCGGGCGGAACCGACCGTAACCGGCGGTCAACGGGCGGTCGAGTTTTGATGTCTTCCCTAACTTCGGGCCGTCGGCGAAGCCACAAATAATAAAGCCTACCTTTCATTGGAGCTTCATTGGAGCAAAGCCACAAAAAATATCATCTAGTGAGCAATCTCATTTTCTGATAAGGACCGCCTTCGCCACATCCTGTGTTTTTAAAGAGTGGAGCTCCGCGCCGTCGCCGACGAAGCCGGTGTAGCCCCCGGGTGTAGCCACAACAATTAAAGGCTACCTTTTATCTAATTACTATAGTGAGCCAAATCATGTTCTGTTAGGTCCGCCTTTGCGCCGTCGCCGAATCTATTTTTTTTTAAATATGGAGCTTCGCGCCGTCGCCGACGAAGCCGGCTAAGCCACAAAAAATAAAGGCTACCCGATCTAATTACTTTAGTGAGCCAAATAATTTTCTGTTAGGTACGTCCGCCTTCGCGCCGTCGCCGAATCCACTTTTTTTTAAAGGGTGTCGCCGCCGATGAAGATAATTGATAACTAATCAACTCCAACTAAACCAATGACGTGTATGATTAAGATAATGCCCGAGATGATGTCAGTACATCTTATCATTTGTGTTTTTTCTCTTATCGATACTCAGGTTCAACCCTTGCGTTTTTATCTACCTAGCTGGAACTGTGCCTACACTGTGTTTGCTGGAGTGGACTCTGTTAGACAAACGAATAGCTTATCAGAATAAAAACAACTTCTCAACATGTTCACTGTTCGAAAATGATAAGACCGTAGCTCAGATTTCATTAGCTCTTGGTGGGGTAAGTCATACCAAAATCCCCTCTCTAAACACTTTCCGCGCGACTATTTACTAGTTCTACCATATACAAAACAGATTTGTCATTCAGAAATCTTTCTCAACTTTCAAGGTCTATTCAAAGGATTACTGAATCAATACTTGGCATGTTTGTACTTATTTCAATGCAATTTACATGGTGATTCCAAATATATTAAATGAATATTTTGTTGAACAAATCCAATAATTGTACTCACAATTAGACGGTTTCGTCAACCAGTTCGGTTGACTTCTTCAGTAATGGTTTGATCCACTTTTGTTTCCCGCGAGAATTGATGTTCTCGTTCCCATTAGGCTACAAGGCCCGCTTAGCAGCGCTATAAATTGGTGCCCTAAAAACTGGCACCAAATTTAAATATTCGCATTCCATCCAAGCTGCTTGCTATGACATAATTCTCGTGTGCAACCAACCGGCTGTATTTTCAACCCCGATTTCAACGCCCATTGAGTAGTTTAAACGCATGAGCGTGGATGTAATTTGCACCATTAAATGGAAACTCACCCATGCAGTTAGCAAGTAGTACACAGCTCATACACGCCCCGAATTTAAATATATGATTGCCTGGTTGCCTAGTAGTAATTGATAACAATAGGTTTACCACTCGGACCGAATTTTAATTAAAATAGCGCTCCTTAGCGGGCAATTTATGTCATGCAGGATGCAAAGGTGTGATGAGTGGATCTAACACGTGACTCCAAATAGCTTCTCGAATCCATCTTTTCTGCTTGTCTGTATCTTTGTCAAAGATCTTTGCGCGCCCCTGTCCAGTTGATGGTGTGATTTATGTTGTTCAGTTGTTGACTCTTTTCTGTTGGATAGTGTGCATTTTCTGTCACTGACTGAAACCGTCTAATTGTGAGTACAATTATTAGATTTGTTCAACAAAATATTCATTTAATTTATATCTACAATCCTGATGAACTTATTCAAAGATACCAAATATAGTTATGAAATGTAATTTTTAAAACATTTTTGAAACATTTTGTGAAATGTTGAGATGTCGTCTGCATGCAGACGCCTGCCGCTTGGAAAGTATGAAAGTGTTGGGGAACAAAGCTGACTTTCCCGAATCAATGAGAGACAACATGCACATAATATGGGTTTGTGTCGGGAAGAGAAGAATGCCAAATGACCCACAATAAGGATGCTTTGTGCGACAATTGTTTTTTATTTAAATTATTGAAACAAGGGACCGTGCATTTAGAAATGTTTAAAAAGGGGGTCTTAAGATAAGTAATGTTCCAAACAGTATCATGGTACTCCGGTAGGAATCTTTTGGTGATACTTTTTTTTACTCCACAAAATATAATTGATCTTTGGGTGAAAGTGTTTAAATGTGTTAAAAATATAGGCTATGGGTCTTCCAGCCATATTTTCAAACATGGAAAGAGCGAAGCATCAATGGGAGTTTTTAACATACGAGGGGCATTCAATAATTATCTGCATTTAAAATCTGTGAACCGTGACATATTTCAATAGAATAAACTTTGGATACTTATGTCTTTCCCTTTCATCCCCGACATTATTCAAACAGGTGGGTTATTCCATTACGTAATAACAGTACTATAGGAACCATGGCCTCAGGGCACTGCCTAGAATAAGGGTAAAATGGCGGGAAGTTGAAAGACGAGTTTAGATCATGCATAAAGATTCGGGCAAAGCTTGGCAACAACAGCACCAATGGTCACGTAAATTTGCCTTCCAACCGGACAGGGCTGACCGCTTTAAAGAGGCAAGGAATTCCGTCCAAGATGATCCAAGATCTAGTAGGCCAGTGTCCAAATGCACTCCTGAAAACAGAAAGCTGGTTGAAGAGGATGGCAGAATTTGTGTCGAAGATATTGCAGCTTTAGTTGGTATCTCAGTGGGAAGTGCTTAGATCATCTTGAAGCAGCATCTTAAAATGAGGAAACTGTGTACCAGATTGGTGCCTCACATTCTGATTCATGGACAAGAGGGTGGAGATTGCTAAATACCGGCTAGTCAAATATGAACAGTGCAATGGAAGGTGTGTTTGTCTGGTGATAAGACTTGAGTACACTTCTTCTATAACAAAGAATTCAAGATAAAACAAAGGTTGGATGTGTAAAGACAGCAAAATATCAACCATTGCCCGTCGCAACTTGAGCAGCAAGAAGGTTTGATACACAATTCTTTTTCGACGCATATGGAATTATGACCTCAATTACAACTCCAAAGGGCACATCAGTGTCAGGAAAGTACTATTGCAACCAAAGTATTGCCTTGGGTCCAGAAGTTCTGATACAAGGGTCCAAAAAATGGAATGACTGAAATCTTCCTTTCCCATGAAAATGCCCCAACTCACACATCTGCACTTGTGCAGGACTTTGTCGACGTCAATGGCATTCGGATCTTGTCACATCTTTCATATGTCTAGATTTGGCCCCATGTGATTTCTGGCTGTTCCCAAAGATGACGGAATCCGCCATGGGGGCAGAAGTGATGTTTGAAGCGCCATCTAACAGTGTTCAAAGCATATACCTGAATAAAAGTACTTGGAAGCCTTCAGGGATTAGATCAATCGACTTTGAAAGTGTGTGGATGCTGGATGGGAGTTCTTTGAAAAACTGTAGAGGTTTCATGGATGGCCTCCATTTAGTTAAGTTTTTACAGGGGTGTTACAGGTACATATTGAATGCCCCTCGTAACGGTATTATAGGGCCTACATGGACGGTAAAAGTGATCCGAAATATGGATTCCGGGGATTCAGCTTGCCAATATTTACATCGATTACGATGCATACAGGACAGACGGATGGTACATACGCATGCGTAGATGTTGCGGCCTAAAAATTAGGCCTATACGTCACTGTCCAGATGAGGTTAAATAGACTTTAGACATACTCGTATGTTTACATAACTAAAATGATTTCCCCTTGTTAATTACAGATAAAGATTGACCAAAGCTTTGATTTCGGATCCATCAATTGGACACTAGGTTTGGAGCAAGGTTTGGTGTTTCTTCTAGTGGTCGGCAGATGGATACTACCCAAAGGCGAAATGTCGCGTGAGATGCTCGCTAACTTGCTACTAGGATCTATCGGTACCGCCGCTGATATTATTGAATTCCTCGCCGAAGGTGTCCAAACAGTACAGGTCAGCTGCGACAAAATGGTCGTGCTTATAATGTTGATTATCTGGTCTGTAAGTCTGTTGATTTTTCCGCTAGAGCTAAGTCCTAAAGAAGATAAGCGGAACATGAGTTTGTCGCAAAGTAACAATACGTTGGTGCAGCGATGTAGCAACATCGAGGTGTGGGCGATAATTCTGGTGATAACCATGCAAGATGGGCCATTTCTCGGAATGCGGCTGTACCTCATTATAATATACCAGGTGTTCGATCAAGGACTGCTATTTTTCACCCTCAAGAATATGCTGGTAATTATGCTCCAACTGTATCGCCTCTGGTTTCTTCTGTGCGTGACCTGGAATCGAGAAGAGGGGAAGTTTTCGTTCAGATTAACCGCGGCTAATCATCAGAAATTACGAGCGTCCCCACGCGACAGACATTCGGCAGACCACGGTCCGCACCTGGGAGCAGACAATAACGCTTTTCAGTTTGATAACGAAGTGACGCCCCCTGGGAAAAAATTACGGAGACCGCATGAACCGCCTGAGTTACCATATGAACGGTCTCAGTCTCCGAATTTCCAGGAGCGGCCCCAATCCCTTCAATTCAAAGAAGCTCATTCCCCGCAATTTCAAGGACAGCCACAATATTCTGCTGATGAGCAACCAATTGATTATAACAGAAATTTTCCATTACAGCCTAGTTATAACAACAACTCCCCGCCGCACCAGAATACCGAGGTTCCTCACACTGTCGACGGACGAGTGCGAAAAAATCAGCCAAAACAAAAAGAACACGATGGATAATGGAGCGTATTTTGGTTTTCGGTAAATAAAAAACGCTATTTCAATGCCGGTGTGAAAGGAGCCATAGTCTCAATGGAACCATATGATAGTCCTGTCCCTGATCTTGATTTTACCAGTTTGTTTGTGAACGATGTACTAAACAGTGGCGTAGCTAGTCCATAGCAAAATAAAAAAGATAGCCGGTGACTACCCGATAGTGACCGGATGCTCACCGGATGCTCTCGGGGTGACAAATTTTACAAATTTATCCAAAAGTTACCGCTAGCGGATACCTTTTCGGACAACCAGTATGTATGCTAAAGCATTAAAGCAGGAAGCTACCTGATGGGTTTCCAAAAACTTAAACACTGATATACAGGTTCCCATTCCCTACGGGCACTCATGGGACAACTTTCACTTGTTTGGCCTCAGGTTAATCAAGTTTTAGATTGATCTATTAGTATTATCATTAGAGGCGTTAAAGATACATTATCATTACAGGGTTATTCGTCAGACATTACGAGCGCCCCTACGCGACAGACAGTCAGCAGACCACGGCCCGCAACTTATGGTCGACCTCAGTGCCCGCAATTCCAGGGCCGGTCCCAATCACTACAATTCCTAGGTCAACCTCATTCCTCGCAATTCCAAGGAAAGCTACAATATTCCGCTGATGGCAACCAATTATAACAGAAGTCGTCCATTACATGTGCAGCCTCGTTATAATAACAACTACCCGCCGCAAAAGACTCCCGGAAGAGGGGATGGGGCACTCAATTTTTTGTTGGTAGGCATAGGCGTGTATAAAAAGGCGGGCTTTGGAACTTAACTGAGTGAATTTTATGACGAAAAATAGGGTCTTAACACTTTCCACACGGCAGGCAGCTGCAGCCGACATTCCAAAATGTCACAAAATGTTTCAAATGTGTCAAAATTATTGAATTTCATCACCATATTTGGAATCACCCTGAGAAATGCATAAAAATAAGTACAAAAATGACTAGTATTGGTTCAGTAATCCTTCAGATAGACCTTGACATTTGAGAAAGGTTTCTGAAAAATCTGTTTTGTATAGTTTGGTAAAACCAACAGCCGCGTGGAAAGTGTTAAGAACTGATTTTTAATTTGATTGATATGTAAGAACGGAAATGTTCAAACAAATTGGGGCTTTGGAATGACGATTTTCGCGATTTTTGAAAGCAGAAGAGGTTAAAAAAGGAGGTCTTCAGGGCGGAACATACCTATATACCCCCTTTCCAATTTTATGATATCCGGCTGGTGTTTTTATTCAATTTTTGTTTTGGGGTCACGGTACCGACGACCAGGAATGTCAAAAGGGGTCATGCGGCAAAAAGGTTGAGAACCACTGGCGTAAAAGAACAAAATGCTAAAATGAAACATGGACTTGGATTTGGTTTTGGACACATTATAGCTGTGTTATGCACTGCAAAAACTCCGGTGTTAAACTGCAACACTGAGCCGGTGTTACGCTCCTGGTGTTAATGTTGGTGTTAGGTCAACACCATAGGAATAACTGATGTAACACTTCTCATGGTGTTAAATTTCTTGTGTTAAACTTGGTGTAAGAATAACTCCCATGGGTGTCACTATTCCACACATGCGCACGGGGGTGGGTTATATTGTTTTTTTAACACTTTGGATTGTATATTTATACATTTGATCTAGTGATTCGATCTGCAACATGCACCATTCCATAATTAATTTAAGTTTTAATAAATTTGAACTGTTGAACAGTGAAATATGTTATTTGCAAGTATTTTATTGTTAAAGTACTTCAACTTATCTAACATTAATATTTTAACACCAGAAGGTGTAAAAATAATAATATTTTAACACCAGAAGGTGTAAAGTTTTTAATGTTTTAACACCAGAAAGTGTAAAATTGTTACTGGTGTTGTCATATTGTAACACCCATTGGTGTTATATTTAACACCAACGTTGTAACACTAGTGATGGTGTCATTTTAACACCAGGTGGTGTGGTCCTATAGTGAATCCGTACTGGTGTTAAATTGAACACCCGTGGTGTTAAATTTAACACCACAGTTTTTGCAGTGTGCAGTCCTTACAAATTCATAATTTAATATTTTTAAGCAGGCACTATTATAGTTTTGGAGTTTTACGGTATATGTATTACCTGGTAAGTTACTTATTTTGATGATGACTGTATGCAACATGTTTTGATAAATTGAAGAATACCGTAATTTTGTGTAGGCCTACTATTTATATTATCGTGAGTTGTTATGGATAATATGGATTGGTGGCCATTTGTGAGGGAACACCTTCACAGCCCTTTTTATGGCAAAAGGATGTATCTTATATGTACTTTCCTAATAATGCACTTACTTTTAACATGGATTGTGTTAAATTGGTTCAATAATCCTAACTTAGGAAAAGGTCGCAACTTGTAAAGACAATAAAAGGAATATACTGCCTTTTACCACTACATGATTTACGGAGAAAAAAGCTAACTTTGATCATGTTAAAAGGAGGTATACTGTTAGAAAACTACATATAAGATACATTCTTTTGCCATAAAAGGGCGAAATCAGGTATAGCCTCCGTAAACTGCCGTAACTTCTTCATTATTCATTTAATCGATAAAAGTATACATTTGTTTGCAGAAAAGGGTTCAATGAATCCAACCATGATCAAATTAAGCTAATTTTAGGTAATTTTGATATTAAAATGTTCGCGAGCTACGCGCGCGTTTTCCCCCACAAATGCATCTTCCCCCCCCCCCCCCCCGTTTGCCCACCATTTTTGTTAATGCTGGCGCCGCCCCTGGATATTCCCCCAGTCAGAGGCCTTGCTCCCCCCCCCCCCCCCCCCGATGCTCCTCCCAAATTGAAATACCTAGTTACGCCCCTGCCAGGGAACGCCCTCAATCCTCGACACAAATTGAAAGCAGATTTTCTTGCAGATTTACATTTCTGATCATAAATCATTCCATTTTTTTCTTCTTGAGGATTAAGGCCGTTCCCTGGAAAAGATCACATACGGTATTATATACGTCATTCACATATTCTTGTCCATTGATTTGTTAACAGTGGGTCACATGATCAAAAATAAACACGCTATTTTGCCAAAAGTACTATTTACGGCTCCCAAGAAGACTATTTACGGCGCATCTGTGCGTCGGTAGTTTCACGCGGCGTTGTACTCCGCGTGACGCGAGAGGGAGCACGATTTGCATCCCGGGCGCAGCGTGACGATCGTTTGATGCACTGCCTTTGAATTGAACTTTTGAAACTTTTTAAATGATGAAGATTGGAACTTACCGGATGATTTTTGAATTTGAATTTGATGGAACTAGAAATATATGAATGATTTATATAAAACAAATATATACTGCCTTTATTCGAGTCTCTGGATTAAAACTATGGTCCCTCGGTCACTGCAATAGTGCTATTTTGCTTCGGGGCATTGGATACCAAAGCATGGGAGAAGAAAACCTGGAAGAGCTGCCCTAACTTACATCGATGTGCTAAAACAGGACACTGGTTTGGATGTCGGAGACTTAAAGACAGCAATGCAGGACAGGAAGGTGTGGAGAGCCATTGTAGATCGAGAACACAACTCGAATTAAGCAAGTACTGGTAGTAGTAGGTGCAGGCAGAACGAAAGATGATGTTTAAGGGATGGGTAATCATTTTGATCATGTATTAAAGGTTGATTATTTCTGTATTTCATGTGCATTTCTGTATTCATGTGCCGAACTTGCTGTTCAATATAAACTCCTCAAAATAGGCCCGACATGTCACAGGGAAATACCATCAAACAATCAACTGATCAATCAAACAATCAATCAATCAATCAATCCAACAAGTTGCAAATAATTACTAAAACGCAGTTTTCTTCAAATTATAGCCAACTAATTTGCCTTTAGTTTGCCGTTTCAATAGTTCTAATTCTATTCTAACTTATATTTAGGAGTTACGATCACATAATGGAGCGTAACAATTGTTATTGGGACACCCTGTATTGACGGCATTAGGACGATTCAAAATATTAATTTTGTATCAACCAATTCCGCCCCCCCCCCCCCCCCCCCCCCCCCCCCCCCTTGGCTTTCAATAGTTTGGTCTTCGTTTATATTTATCATGTTTATAGAAGAACTTAAATCATAAGTCATTTATCAAGTCTGTATTTTGTTCGTTTTGTATAGGTTGGACCTTCTGATTGAAACTACTAAAACAATGGCCCCTACCCGAAACAAGACTCATTGGCATTTGGTGCACCGTTGTAAATATTGTCAGAGAAGATTTCTTGATAACAACTGCCGAAGATTCAATATCCATATATGTAGTCATGAACGGAATATCAAACCATATTGGTACAAGAAAACATCTACGAAACATCCTAACGCAGATAGAAACCCAGAAAGAATGAGCGCTCAATTACAAGCTGTCGAAGGAAAATTCTCGACCAATGTAGAAACGTCACTACATAGGAGGACGCGTTCCAAGTCTAAAGCTTTAGGCAACGCGGACTCCATTATGGATATCAGCAAAGATCTTGATCATTGCGTTGATTCGGGACTTCCACTTCCGGTGAGCGACATCAACGACGCCAAAGTGAAGCATTCGATAAGACGATATTGTGATAACACGTGTCAACCAACTGCTCGAACGACTGCTACAAACATGACAAAGAAAGCGCGAAAGAAAGTACCATTTAAGAAACGGTATCATTGCTAGTTCTGTCCTCGATGCTTTTCTCAAAATGGTGGACTTGTTATTCACGAACGTATTCACCGCGGTGAAAAACCATTCGTATGTGATATCTGTGATGTAGCATTTTATGACAAGAGCAATTTAAGGAAGCATCATCGCATTCATACAGGAGATAAAGTGTATAAATGTAAATATTGTGGCAATACATACAGTGATCCAAGTTACTTGAAGAAACATGAATCAGCCCACGACGGTGCTTCATTCAAATGCACCTATTGTGATATTACATTCAATTGTAAGCAAAGTAGACGGTCACATGAACGCAATCACACTGGTGAAAAACCTTATCCTTGCAAGTATTGCAGTAAAGCATTCTCTAGAACCGGTGATCGGCGTTGTCACGAGAGAATTCACACAGGTGAGCGTCCACATAAGTGCGACTTTGAGGGTTGCAATGCTGCATATGTTCGTGCATATTTGCTCACTGTTCATAAACGAACACACACTGGAGAAAAATATGTGTGTGAATTTTGTAATTGGTCATTTAGGGAGACATCCAAGAGGAACCTCCATCAAAAACGTCAATGTCCGTTAAATCCGATGGCAGATCGTGCAAGCATACACAATAATAAGTGCAGCTTCTGTGTCATTGAGCTCACTGTCATGACTACCCATTACAGCCGGGGTGAACACGAAATAATACACACGGGTGAAACGCCATATGTTTGCAATTGGTGTTTAAAGCGGTTTAAAAGGCTAATGGGGCCCTCACATGTATCCGTGTGAGCTGGGCGGTCCCTTACCGTCTTATAGAAAAACAACAGAGTCCAACACGGTGAACAATCAGCAAAAAATGTCAACGGCCGCATTTTTGTTGTTGTTGTCACCGGGTTCATACTGTTCTATACCGGGTCCTTATCGGCCTGGAACCGGGCTCATACCACCTCCTCACCAGGTCCTCACCGGCCGAAACGCTTGGGTACCGACCGAACCGCCTTGATAACGTCATCAAACTGCCCTGTATAAGCTGAGCGCTCAAGCTCGCCGCTTCTCTCACATTCCGGGAATCTCTGTAAAATACATTTGCCCTCACATGTATCCGTGTGAGGTGGCCGGCTCATTACCGTGTGACAAATTGGTGCAGACGGCGGCACACGGTGATGTCACACGGTGGGCCGTTTCCCGTCCGTTGAACACGTTGCCGGGGACATTGACGGCCATCCGCGCACGGCAGGACCCGGCAGGAATTTTGAACATGCTCAAAACTCTTGCCGGGTGAGCAAAAGCTGCGGCAAACGGTGAGAGCCCGGTTTGAGGACGGTATAAAGACGGCACACCCGTTTCGCGCCCGTTCGCAGGGCGGTAATGGTAGGCGGCCACCTTACCGTCTAATAGAAAAACAACAGAGTCCAAACAGTTACTAAAAAAATGTCAACGGGCGCATTCATTCTTTGTTGTGGCCACCGGGTCCATAACGTTATATACAGGGTCTTTACCGGGTCCTCACCGGCCGTGTACCGGGCTCACCGTCCTCATACATTTCTAGCTTACCGTTCTCACCGGGTGCATAACACCTCCTCACCGGGTCCTCGGTCCATACCGTTCTACACCGGGTCTGTCCCGGGTTCTCACCGGCCTTGTCCCGGGATCACCGGCCTCAAACAGTTCTAGCTTACCGTTCTCACCGTGTCCTCACCGTGTGCATACCACCTCCATACCGGTTCATAACCGGTCGAAACGCCTGGGTACCGGCCGAAACGTCTTGATTACATCATCAAACCGCCCTTTTCAAGCTGAGCGCTCAAGTCGCCGCTTCATTTGCATTCCGGAATTCGTACGACCAACATCTATACTACTCTCTGAATGTAAAAGAGCTAAACCTCACTCTTTCGAGAGCTTTAGGAGGGACGGTTCTTTTAAGAAGTGAAGTTTACTCTTTTCAGAGTGATTTGTCACTCTTTTCAGAGTGATTTGTCACTCTTTTATGAGTGATTTGTCACTCTTTTATGAGTGATTTGTCACTCTTTTAAGAGTGATTTGTCACTCTTTTAAGAGTGATTTGTCACTCTTTTAAGAGTGATTTGTCACTCTTTTAAGAGTGATTTGTCACTCTTTTAAGAATGATTTGTCACTCTTTTAAGAGTGATTTTAACTCTTTTTAGAGTGAAAATCGCTCTTTTAAGAGTGAACTTCACTCCAAAAAAGAGCTGTTCCTCCTAGAGCTCTCGAAAGAGTGAGTTTTAGCTCTTTTACATTTAGAGAGTTGCAACATGCCTACTGAGAGTCCGTTCCGCGAACGGTTACTAGGCTATGCGGCCATTCGCAGTCCGTCGCTAAGATGGTCGACGTCTACCACCGTCCATCACCGCCCTGCGAATGGGCGCGAAACGGGTGCGAAACGGGTGCGAAACGGGTTCGAACGGGTGCGCCGTCCTTATACCGTCTTCATACCGGGCTCTCATCGTTCGCCGCAGCTTTTACTCACCCGCCAGGAGTTTTGAGCATGTTCAAAACTCCGGTGGCCGGCAAAGTCCCCTGAACGTGTTCAACGGACGGGAAACGGCCCACCGTGTGTGCCGCCGTCCGCACCTATTTTTCACACGGTAAGGGGCCGCTCAGCTCACACGGATACATGTGAGGGCCCCATAAGACACGTGAAACGCAACGACAAAATAGATTCCAGATAGAAGTTAATTATGACTTGGACATGTTCCATTCATGATTCAAGGCATCCTATTCGTAATTGCGTATATTTACAATGCATGGGATGCCTTCTCGCTATGAAACTCACGAGTAGCGACTCGTCCGGAAGGTACACTGTAAGAAATGTCTGTTAATTTACGTTGACCATAATTTATTTTACCGTCAAAGTAACGGCAACTACCGTGGTTTCGTATTTTAACGGTATTGCATATATAAAAATACGATTTATTGGCGTATTAATACATTTTACTGTAAAATAACGGAATAATATTACTCTCTGCAGTGATTTTACAGGGCACATGTGACGATGCTAGCGTTGTGAATATGCTAACGTAGCGTTTAATTATTGTTATTCTTGTTGTGGTAGCGTAAAGTAAGCTTATTTGCCTAAATTTACCTTGGCTTTGCGTTGCGTATTTATTACGCCTGTTTCTTGAAGAACTTCACTCGTTGAAACACAAGATGTTTACTGTTGGTCAACCGTAGGGTTTATATATTTGATCCCTTGTCGTTTTATTCATCAACTTCTTACTTATAACAAACGATTGAGTCGATTTAATATGTGACAATTTCCCCGACGATACCGTTCCAAAACAGGCACGCAGGAAAAGAGAGCGAATTCTCCTCCTCATCGCCCAGGTAAGCCCGCATGTAGTTTCAGCCTTCTGATTGGCTAAGAGTTGCGCTCATGTAGTTTCGGCCTTCTGATTGGCCAATACTTATGTGACGCACTCATGAAACTACTTGTGGCACCATTGTCAACCATTAGAGGTGAGCAATTGTGTATTATTATACTGACTTCCTCACACCCCTGGAATTCCTGTACACACTAAAAAATCTTAAAAATACGTGGTCAAAATTCAACCACAAAAGGGTCATTTTTGACCCCGCTTACGGAGTCAACTATGCACCGACTAAAAAAGGGTCAAATTTGACCCCGGTGATCTAGTCAAAAATTTCACCCAAATTGTGGTTAAAAATGACTATCCTTGGGGTCAAATGACTATATTTCTCTTTTTCTCTCTGACTATATTAGGGTCAAAAAATGACCATATTCAGGGGTCATTTTGATAACGGTATATCCCGATTAGCAAATGACCCCGGAACGTGGTTGAAAATGACTATATTTAGGGTCATATATATTTAGGGTCATTTAAATATGACCTTTTTAGGGGTCATTTCAATATGATGCCAAATGACCCCGACAGTGGTTGATTTAACCACGAATAACATATTTCACTGTTCAACAGTTCAAATTTATTAAAACTTGAACGTTTTTGTGAATTAATGTTCTTACTTGCCATTTAATTATGGAATGGTGCATGTTGCAGATCGAATCACTAGATCAAATATATAAATATACAATCCAAAGTGTTAAAAACCAATATAACCCACCCCCGTGCGCATGTGTGGAATAGTGACACCCATGGGAGTTATTCTTACACCAAGTTTAACGCAAGAAATTTAACACCATGAGAAGTGTTACATCAGTTATTCCTATGGTGTTGACCTAACACCAACATTAACACCAGGAGCGTAACACCGGCTCAGTGTTGTAGTTTAACACCGGAGTTTTTGCAGTGTAGGGTCAAAAAATGACCATATTCAGGGGTCATTTTGATAACGGTATATCCCGATTAGCAAATGACCCCGGAACGTGGTTGAAAATGACTATATTTAGGGTCATATATATTTAGGGTCTTTAATGACTAGGTCATTCATGACTATATTTAGGGTCATTTAAATATGACCCTTTTAGGGGTCATTTCAATATGATGCCAAATGACCCCGACAGTGGTTGATTTAACCACGAATCGGGTTAAATAAAACTGACCCCGTAAGAGGGTCAATATTTTGACCCCGTCGTTTTTAGTGTGTAGGATTGTGTCAATCCTTAAAATTTGGTGTGCTTTCATTTACTACACACAATGCCAAACATTTTGGACAATTTATTTGAGGGTGAAATTTTCCTCAAATGTTGTAATAATTTCAAAACAGTAATTTCAAACAATTCCTGAATGTTGGAAGAAACAAGTGCCTTGCCTGAAAATATCACATACCCTATTAATATAGTGTTGATTACTTTTTCAACAAATGATAAACAATTTATATACTGGCTCTCCATATTTGTAGACACTCTCTGCTGTTGTAAACACACTGTGGTAATAAACATGTGAAGTGTCATCCAAATTTGGGTGACTTGAAAGAGTCATATTGAAATAGCGTCCATTATGTTAGCACTAACATCAAATATTCATCGTCCTTTGACTGCAATGTTCTTGATACATTTTATATTTTATGTACATCAACTGTGTACATTCTGTAGTGTTGTATGGCACACTTGAAGTGAAGTGAAGCGAAGTGAAGCTTAACTTGCAAATGTTCTTAAACAACTGAAGCGAAGCGAAGCTACTTGCAAATGTTCTTAATGAGAACTGCTACAACTGAAGCGAAGCAAAGCTACTTGCAAATGTTCTTAAACAATTGAAGCGAAGCGAAGCTACTTGCAAATGTTCTTAAACCATTGAAGCGAAGCGAAGCTACTTGCAAATGTTCTTAATGAGAACTGCTACAATTGAAGCGAAGCGAAGCTACTTGTAAATGTTCGTAGGAAAATGTAGTTGAAGCGAAGCCATAGCTGCACTCGTATAAATTTGAAAATGTCCATAGAAAACTGTGTGCCATACATAAACATTTTCACAGATGCTTTTTATATTTTGACAATGCTTAAAGGTAGATGACCCGATCACATTCCGATTTTCAACTTGAAGTTTTCTATTCTACATGAAAGGTCATCCTTAAAAACGTCGTGTCCCAAAATTTGAGATGCATAGCTATTATGGTTCTTATTTTAGACGCACAAGAGTGTGAACTGTACCCATTGAGTAATACACAAACTATATCGGTGGTAACCACCATTCGCGGTAATTCAACGCTATTTCGTCGATTTCTCTGTCATTATACCGAATTAGGCCGTCAAATTTCAGTATGATGATGAGAAAAATACGAGCTTTCATATGATATGAAAATCTCCGTATGTTTGAAATAATTCTGTGTTACGAAAATGTGATCGGGTCATCTACCTTTAACTACACATAATATTTTAACAACTACAATAGCCCAGCTTGAGAAGTACATGTAAATATTACTTAACTACAATTGGCCTAAGCATGTTAAATATCCTTTTGTTTATATAATGAACAAACCAGAGATATTTTATCTCCTACTTAAAGCATCAGCATTACCATTTGAAACTCCCTTTCTATATTCTACATGGTGTAACGGGATCGGGACGGCCTCAGTCACCAACTACCAGGTAGGTTGGTAGCGTGCACTGGAAGTTGGCAATGTGACACCAGGGCTCGTTGTATAAGTATAATTATACGTTTGCGAGGCGAAATACAGACTGACGAATTGCAGTTTAATTCAACACAATTTATTTACACTGTTCACAGCTACATTTATCTCCATCATTCACATCGACAATACATCACTTTCCATTCACATCACCCATGATTATTCTGCACTGATTTTAGTGCTGTAGCAATTAACTTGAATTTTACACCCAACTTGACTCCCTGATTGATCCTCCCTGACTGATCTTCCCTCTTTGATGATATAATCAGAAGATACATGAAAATAAAGAAATACAAAATACGTTACTTAAAGTGTACTGATAATTTGGAATATAAATCATAACAAAACATTTGGGTCAATATAATTTTATATTACGCATGTAAACATTATGAGCATTTAAAGATACAATATAATAGTAAGGTAGGTCAAGAGTGGTACGTTGATACTGACACGTGAACGTTGACACCGACGCATCAACAGAGGGACTCGAACCCACATCTTAACCTTGCCGTCGCACCAATGACTTTGAACCACCACGTGTAGATCTCTGGACAAGGACTTTAACCTAAACTTAGTCGTTCCGATCCAATCCACGTAACTTGTCAATCACCGTGCGGGACTCGAACCCCGGACTTTAACCGTACTCAAATATCGTGGCTGTTCCGTTCCCAACCTGCGTAGAATTATGTCGCTTACTGGTGGGACTTGAACCCAATCTCCAAATACACTCCTGACCATACCTGAATACTTAAATATTAAGACTTAAGACTACATTACGTTACAGCTTAAACATGTTACATAATAATAAATGGATAATTCGCTTTATGAGCAGTACCTGTTCACATTGAAATAACTCACACGGACACAGTTGATCAATACTGAGTGGGTGCCAGAAGTTGTGACCAAAAATATAACACTGTTATTGAATAATCTCAAAAATCGACTATTTACTCGCTTCGTGCGCACAATAACAAATTTAGGTCAACGGAGTTCTTACCGTACAATAAAACTCATAAATATAACCGCACCAAAACAATGAGCGCACTTCGCATTCTTTCTGCGCGTATTTTGGCAGATGCAAAACGACAAAATATTACGATCAAAATAGCAAAAATGAAACACATTCATTATCACGCGATGCATAAAATGTCAGCGCACTGGAAAATCTTGCGTTAAATGCGTACACACGACAAACGTTAAATTCACGTACTAATTAAACACTGTACCAATCGCTTAACAATACAACGCATCCAAATATGACATGAGTTTGCAGTTATTTTTGTTGACTGCAAGTTTCACAAAATACACTATAGGATCATTTTTATATCAAATAATCATGACTTTTACAAAAAGCATGACTCTTAATATATAACACTCTGGTATCAAATAATCATGACCTTTACAAAAAGCATGACTCTGATAACACTCTGGTATGCTAACATTGGCCGTAGCCGTCACCATCAATAATAATTATAAAATATAAGTAATGTAGATCTGGCAACAAATATTGGGTACATAAATCTTGGAATATAAACCAAAATAAGTGTCCATCAAGCACAAAGTACATCTAATTTCTCACATGTCAATTTTGAAATACACACACTGTAATACGAGTAATTTGGTAGAAGGTGATATTCACATAATCATGAACATAAATAATCAAGAAATCACGAGCTAGCACACCAAGGTAATAATTTGTAAAATGGTTTACAACATCCAGGCAACCTTTGACTGACACTTACTGCCTGTAATATTGGGGAAACTCACGTTTACACAACATGACGTATTTTTATTGAAACACTCTGTAAAACACGATTTATCCAAACCTGCCAATTTTCTGGATAACAACAATGATTTATATACCTGATTAAACCAACGTATTTTTACGACCATATAATGACAAGCGAGTGTAGAATGTGATTGCAATTATCACGCAATAGCAAAATAACAACATTTTAAAGTTTGTACACACGTGAGTCACGTAGTAAAATTATATGAAATTATGCATCTGAAAATCTCACTAAATCTCACTTTTACGAATGCATCCTTGAATATAACCTATCCAAATATGATCACAAGTATTTACTCTAGACTCGGTTTGTACTTTGATTGAAATTTGTTAATGATTAAACCGATAAAATAAGTGAAAGTTTTCCCCATTTCAAACCTTGTATCTTTTTACCTTTGATGATATAATCAGAAGATACTGTACAGGTCAAAACGGGGATCAAGTTAATTAACGGTCCAGCTATATAGCGCCCTCACTAATTCAGCAACCGGTCAAAGGGTATCGTATTGCACCCGGTGTCGGACGTATTCTCGATCCCATCACAATGGAAAGTGAACTGCTGTAAAAGTAATGACCATCTCATTAGCCTGTTGTGTGTAGCACGTGTGCTTTCAAGCCATTTTAAAGCTTGGTGATCTGTGATCACTGTAAACTTTTGTCCAAAAAGGTAATACCTAAGTTTGTCTATTGACCATACAATTGCCAAACATTCCTTCTCTGGAACAGAGTAATTAACCTCATTTGGTTTTAGCTTCCTGCTCAAGTACACGACTGGGTGTTCTTGGCACTGATCATCTAATAATTGACTCAAAACACCCCCAATTCCAAATTTAGATGCATCTGTTTGCACTAGGAATGGTTTTGTAAAGTCTGGTGTGGCTAATATTGGTTTACTAGTTAGACTTGCTTTGAGCTGCTCAAATGCTTGTTTACATTCTTGAGTCCAAACAACTGTGCTTGGTTCCGTCTTTTTGGTAAGGTCTATTAACGGCTTAGCAATTTCAGCATATTTCGGGACAAATTTTCGGTAATAACCTGTCAAGCCGAGATATGCTCGTACATTTTTCTTAGTTATGGGAGTAGGAAATTTGTCTACAGACTCAACCTTATCCATCATGGGTTCAATGTGCTTGTTCCCAACAGTATGGCCTAAGTAAGTAACTTTCTGAAATGCTATCTTTGACTTAGTTGGTTTGATTGTCAAACCTGCACCTTGAATTTTACCTAGAACAATATCTAAGTGTGTCAGGTGGTCTTCCCAAGTTTTTGAGAAGATACATATATCATCTATGTACTGCCTACAAAATTCAGAACACTCTTTCAACACTGTATCAACTAGTTTCTGAAATGTCGCACTACTATTTTGCATTCCAAATGGCATGACGTTGTACTGATACTGACCAAAAGGTGTGATGAATGCAGATTTTGCTTTTGACATTTTGTCCAAGGGAACCTGATAAAACCCTTTGGTAAGATCAAATGTTGTAATATAGGCACCTTTTGCTACTTCATCAAGAATTTGATCAACTCTTGGAATACAATATGGGTCGAATTCTGTGACCTTATTCAGCGCCCTATAATCTGTACACAAACGAATATCACCATTTGTTTTGGCGACAACAACTATGGGTGAAGCATATGCACTAGTTGTAGGCTCAATTATCCCTAACTTTAGCATACCGTCTATTTCATCTTTCACTTTCTGTTTAAGTGTGTACGGTGTTCTATAGGCCCGTTGCCTAATTGGTGTCTCATTTGTTGTCTTTACTGTGTGACTGATTACATTGGTTTTTCCTGGCACATCAGAAAAAACTTTGCTATGCGCACAAAGTACAGTGGAAATTTCTTGTTTCTGTATTTCTGATACTGATTCACAGATTTTTGTATCTTTCTATGTCTGAGTTTGAGTGTATTTTAGATCAATGTCATCTCCTAGAAATTGTTTTTCGAGATCATTGTCCTCATCTTGACCGACATTTTCTGAGTCTATTGCTTGTACTACCCCAGTCACATAGTAACAATCTGATATTTTGTCTTCATGGTCCCTGCTATACCATTTTTTACAAAGATTGGCATGCAGTACTCTTTTTGACTTTCTCTTGTCTGGCATTAAGATTTCATAGTTGGAATCTCCAACTTTCTTAGTGATTTTGTAGGGTCCTTGCCATTTTGAATCTAGTTTTCCTGCGCCTACAGGCATAAAAACTGAGACTATTTTCTTCAAAATCTGCTCCCTTATCATTAGATTTGAAATGCCTTCTGCATCATCTGATTTGATGGCAGAATACTTGATCCAGCAATCATAGTTATGTTTAAGCTTATGAATGAATGCTGTCACACTTTCATTTTCACCCTTGGATGCATTTCTAAACTGTTGCCTATAAGCTTCTGGTGTCAATTGAAACGCCATGAGAACTGTGGTTTTCAAGGTTTCATAATCATGATCGGGATCTAAAATTGTGTTTTGTGCATCCCTTGCCTTGCCTACAAAACATTGCGACAACCTTCGCACCCACGAACTTCCATCCCAACTTTCACGTACAGCATGGATCTCAAAAGCAGTGAAAAATGAGTCCGCGTTTTGACCATCACCAAGTCTGAGAGTGTATCTATCTAATTTTGGTGCACCCCCCATATTACTACTTGTTTCACTGATTGACGCCTCTTGCTGAACGTCTAATTTTTTCATCTCAATTCTTTCCATGACCTCGAGCTCTTTTTGTTTCATTTCCCGGTCTTCTTTTTCTTTTCTTTCCATGACCTCGAGCTCTTTTTGTTTCATTTCCCGGTCTTCTTTTTCTTTACTTTCCTGTTTTTCGAGCAGCAGTTTTTGCATTTCTCTTTCTTTTCCACGTTCTTCTGCTTCACGCTCATCTTTTTGCTTTTGGTATTCTAACCTAGCTATTTTCTCGTCTCTCTCTTCTTTATCTTTTTGTTTTTGGTACTCTAACCTAGATATTTGCTCGGCTCTCTCTTCTTTATCTTTTTGTTTTTGGTACTCGAGCTTTGCCACTTCAAGCTCTAATTTTTTCATTTGTACCAAGTTATTTTCGGCCAAGTTTTGAATAGGATTTTCAACCGCGGCATTTTCGGGTTCCTGATCATTTGGTTCCGACATTTTGTCAGTTTTGTTAGCTTTGATGTGCGAACGCAGAACGCGATCAGTACCGGACATGAAATTTGCTTAGCCTAGGCCAAAGTTTAGTATCAATCCTATACCCAATATACCTGATTTTACTTGAATAGTCTGACTCACAATACCCTAGACATGCATGTAGGCCTATAGGCCTGCCAATTTATACCATACATGTAATTATTATACATGAGGATGTTGTTTACACAGAATATCGCGCGCATGTGCATGTCCAAGAGGTTATGAATCACACAATTACTATACAAGCAAATAAAATTGTAAAGGCCTTACATTTATAGAAAGGCTCCAAGCTGGGCTAATTTTACTAGGCCTTGGACATCAATACAATAGAATTAGAATACACAATATTTGAAAAAGCATCTGTGAAAATGTTCACACTACCATGTATCAAACCATTGCATGCATTGAAAGCCTGCCTTCTCCTCACATCACGACGTCAAGACGTACTAGTAGTATCATATTCATAGCCCTATCTCGGGACCGGGTATACAAAATTGTGTACAAAAGTTGTAGCGTCAACAAACTCACTAAATCAATTCAATTCAAGGTTTAATAAACATATCATTATCGCAGCAAAATGCTGAATTACAACAATATTTACAATATGTAATATATAGAAAAATAGAAACAATATATTCATAGAAATAACTAAGCATGCAAAACACAACAACCCACCCCCTATTGGAAACAGAACTATAATGTATGATTTAAGAGTTTGACCATGTATGGAATTGAGCTACGAGCGTAACGCAGGGTACGTGTTTTGGGAACAGTGATTTTGTGAGCACTACGGAGAGTCATATTATGCACTTGTTCATCTCTAAACTGTTGAATTCGGCGATTTCTTCACCAGTCGTATTCTAACGGCGATCACGGGTGTTTCGAAAAGAACACCGCTGCCAACCATGTGACGATGCTAGCGTTGTGAATATGCTAACGTAGCGTTTAATTATTGTTATTCTTGTTGTGGTAGCGTAAAGAAAGCTTATTTGCCTAAATTTACCTTGGCTTTGCGTTGCGTATTTATTACGCCTGTTTCTTGAAGAACAGCACTCGTTGAAACACAAGATGTTTACTGTTGGTCAACTAGGGTTTATATATTTGATCCCTTGTCGTTTTATTCATCAACTTCTTACTTATAACAAACGATTGAGTCGATTTAATATGTGACAATTTCCCCGACGATACCGTTCCAAAACAGGCACGCAGGAAAAGAGAGCGAATTCTCCTCCTCATCGCCCAGGTAAGCCCGCATGTAGTTTCAGCCTTCTGATTGGCTAAGAGTTGCGCTCATGTAGTTTCGGCCTTCTGATTGGCCAATACTTATGTGACGCACTCATGAAACTACTTGTGGCACCATTGTCAACCATTAGGGGTGAGCAATTGTGTATTATTATACTGACTTCCTCACACCCCTGGAATTCCTGTAGGATTGTGTCAATCCTTAAAATTTGGTGTGCTTTCATTTACTACACACAATGCCAAAAATTTCATGCCAATAACGGGATAATGATACTCTCTGCAGTGATTTTACAGGTCAAAATAAATATCTGTTATTTAACATTAGAACTGTAAGAATTGCTGTGATTTTACGTTGACCGTAATTTAATTTACCGTCAAAACGGTTACTACAGTGGTTTCTTATTTAAACGGTATTTTGTATATAAATATACGATAGTTAAGCGTTTTTGTACATTTTACTGCAAAATAACGGGATAATAATACTCTCTGCAGTGATTTTACAGGTCAACCACGTTAAAAACACCAATGATAAGAAATGTAAGATATATTATATAGTTTAATAACATGTTAATAAAAGTTACAGATCGGTAATGATGTATGTAGCTCTGCTGCATCGCCCAGAATTCCCAATACAGGTTATTGGTTCACTACCGAGATGTTTGTAGCTCTGCTGTATCGCCCAGAATTCCGATTATTTGCCCACCCCGTGTTTACATCACAGTTGACAACTGGCATTGAAATATCATTACTAACGAACGGTTCCTGTAATTTTACATCACGGTTAACTGGCATTCAGAAATATAAATATTAACGGTACCTGTGATTTAACATTACAGTTGACAACTGGCGTCCTGATTGCCAATATTTTACGGTTTTTTACTGACATTATGGTTAACGGTACCTGTGATTTATGCACTTATCAATTGCCGGGCCCCGGGGGATAGCGGGGATTAGGACCGGGACGTACAAATTGCCCATGTGACGTCCCGGGCACAATCGTGTACGGTCCCCGCAGGGCCGGGCACCATTTTTTGTACGTCCCCGCTACAGTCCCGGCCCCCTTGGCTGGGACAAAGTGTATATACAGTCCCGGCCACCCATTTCCCAGGACAAAGTATTCACCCGGCTACAGTCCCAAGGTCGCTTATTTCTTTCTGCAACCATAACGGAATGCATTTACATCGAAATTATCAGCATTACTCACCACATACCTTGCTACCATATTTCAATCTAGCTTCATTATTCAACCGTGTTCCCATAAGTCATACTGTAGGATTCTACGTACCTTCGTTTAAAACAAATCCTTGTTTCCAACTTTTTCTCGGTAATCTCTCAACGACCCTTTAATATCAAAAGTGAATAACGTTAAAAAATTAAGAAATAATATTTAACGTGTTTAATGCATATCGTTTCCCCGGCATGAATATATAAAACATAATGATACAAAATAGATAATGCTGTTAGTATGAATTAACACGTCAACAATGTGAACAGATTCAATGATTTAACTCAATTTATCGGATCCTCTCAACATATCTTCTCATGTTGTTTCCATACTCTTTTATATGCAAATGGTTGCTTACAATGTCTGCAAACATAAGGCATCTCTCCTGTGTGTAGTCTCTCATGTTCAATTCTGCAGTAATCGGTTGACAAATCAACTTCACAATAGCTGCACTTGTATCGTTTTTTCGTCTGTTGATTGGGGTTATATTGACAATAACGTTCGTGGAATTTCCTACGATTTACCGCCTTGTACCGACAGTCGCAAAATGTGCACTTGAATGGTTTTTCTCCTGTATGCTGTCGTTTATGAATAATGAGATAATCCTTCCTATTAAATGCAGCGCTACATCCCTCAAAGTCACATATATGTGGACGATCACCTGTGTGAAGTTTTTGATGGATACGCACAGCAGATGATGTTGTAAAGGCTTTATCACAAAATATACAAGCGTACGGTTTATGGCCCGTATGTATTCGTTCATGACAAATCCGCTGTGCGTTCACGGTAAATCCTTTGTCACATATGGTGCATTTGTATCGCATACCTGTGGTGACAGTATGTGAAATTTCGTGTTTCTTGCAGTTACTCGCATCAGTATACTCCTTGCTGCAATATTTACATTTATACATTTTATCTCCTGTGTGAGTGCGATGGTGCTTCCTTAAGTTGCTCTTGTCATAAAATGCTGCATCACAGATATCACAAACAAATGGTTTTTCACCGCGGTGAATGCGTTCGTGAATAACAAGCCCGCCATGCTGTGGAAAACATCTGGGACAAAACTGACAATGGTACCTTTTCTTTTCCCTGGCCCTTTCAATAGGATGTTTAGTATGATCTTTGGTATTTACTTTCTTAGTGGCGGTTGGTTGACAGCTGTCAGTACAATATCTATGCGTTACATTTGATTGCACATTTGTCTTTGTGATAGATGGTGCATTGGGAAGAGCACCAGATGAGTTTGCAGATAAGTGTTGTGAGTCTGCATTCCCAGCAACATCTTCACCTTCAGCCTTAGACTTTGTAGTAGAAGATGTCTTCTTATACCAGTACGGTTTAATGGTAAGTTCATGACTTCGTTTATGAATGTGAAATCTGTTCTCTTTCGCGCCGGCGATAAATATCCTTTTGTAATATTTGCATCGATGACAGATTGGTTTGGATGACACAGACATGACACCGTTCCCCTGAAATAAAACGGAGACATTTTCCCGGATTAACATTTGATAATTATGGACGCCAAGAATAATATGTATATTAGTCGCTTTTCACTTAAGTTTTTGTATTTTGGTTAAAAATCACCACCAATTGAATCAGGGAGGTCATGACTATGCATCACGCAACAAGCCATCAGTGGTCTTCAAGGTTATTTTGAATAAACATGAAACAAATAAGAAAGAGCCATCTGTGGCCTTTTAGATGAATTTGGGTAATTTCGATGTGATTTACAGCGAAACTCAAAACGCTATCAAATCCATGAATTTCACATGAAATACTGCAAGTAAGCTCTATCATTTTAGGCGGTAGTTAGTACTGTACGTATAATTTATAAGCATTACGTATATATGTGAAAAAACCAAAAAAAAAAGAGGGCTCCCTCCCCAAGGATCTCTTAGTGCCCCTTTAATAAGAAATGAGACAGGTGATTTTTGTGTATCTCAATGGTAATTTCACGGGCTGTATTAAAACTACTGAAAAACGTAATTTTATTTAAAAGGTTTATAGGAAGGTTAATGAAATGGCACTTCACCACAATATCACGAACATATCTCAATCATAATAAGTGAACAGATCACATTTATATGCCTTCATTTATTGATAAAAATTAGATTTGAGTTTACCTAATTTTGTTGTCCGATTGTTGTATGCGTGACAGGTTTGTACAGCATGATTATGTGCTAAGCCTGATAATAATAATAAGCCATATAATAGTGAACATACCGGGTGTCCCTAAAAAAGGGTGCACGTGTTTACCCAACTTGTTGACCATGAAGTTCTAACATTTGGTGTTCAGAATACCGTTATCATCTGATGTCTTCAACACTACACTTTTACATTGCGGCGCTCTTCTGTATGTCATTTGGTATAATTCCAATGAAATACTAACATTATTGGATAGCGTCTTGTTACGAAAGAAGACTCACCTTTTTAACCATGTTAACAGCACTGTGTATATAATACCAGCCTCGGCAGGCGCAATTTTCTAAAACGAAAGTTTATGATAGGTTAACCAGTCCTTGTAGTACAGTGTATATATTGCACGTTGTACTCGTATCATATATACATGTATATCAATCGTTTTAATTGAGTGGGACGCAATATATCGTTTTACCGATCCTTAATACTGGTATCGATTATTACATAATACGCTTGAGCCAATAAAATCAATGATACGTGAAAGGTCATATCGGTATTTATTATGATATTTGGGCGGGAACTTCTAGTGCCAACATCAACTGAAAAGATCACACTATGGAGTATGGACTGTGGAATAGGTTAAAGGTATAGATGTTCCGATTTTCAACTTGAAGTTTTCTATTCTACATGAAAGGTCATCCTTAAAAACGTCGTGTCCCAAAATTTGAGATGCATAGCTATTATGGTTCTTATTTTAGACGCACAAGATGCTGTGAACTGTAGAGTAGTACACAAACTATATCGGTGGTAACCACCATTCGCGGTAATTCAACGCTATTTCGTCGATTTCTCTGTCATTATACCGAATTAGGCCGTCAAATTTCAGTATGATGATGAGAAAAATACGAGCTTTCATATGATATGAAAATCTCCGTATGTTTGAAATAATTCTGTGTTACGAAAATGTGATCGGGTCATCTACCTTTAATATGGGGGTAAGTGATCCGTGTGGCCCCAAAATGAAGGAGTTTATAATGGTATACTGCCTTCGTTTTAATGTATAAACGACTTGATGTTGACACTTTTTATCTAAGTTTTTTCATTCTTTTTGCTTCTTTCATCTAAACATATTTATATCAAACATATATGAGGGTAGCATCAGCATTTGTTTCAAAATATAATGCATCAACATTTATGAGACAGAAAGACCTTTTTAATTACATATTCATGATATTTACATACAAATGAAGAAAACACACGTTCTAGTCAGACTATGTGGCTGAAAGCAAGTTGGGTGTTGTTGGGTTTTTTCTAAATCGAATACGCATTCTAGCATGCTATAACTAAGATATGTCGATGAGTATAGAAAAGATGTTCCCCATTATATTGCAGGCATTAGACTTTGACTGTTGTTTTCATATTTGGGCAATTCCGTAGTTGCGGACGTACATTTCAGACACTTTGAGGGCTGGCAAAATCTAAACTATACCAGTTGCTTGATTTTTAACACCTGGGTTTCAAGTACCTCTAGTAGGAGTACAAAACCTGAAAATTCCTTTGCTGTACCATTTTCGGTTTATGAGATATAGTGTGAAAACCCTCCGTTGCGGACGTACGCAGAGAAAGTGATTTTTTCAGTACACCTGTATTCCAATCAAAAAATCTCTGAAGTGTTCAGGTCTGTAATGAAAACTAATATTGTTTTGTTTGTAAGAGGGACAAACCTAAACAAAACCATCAGAGAAAATTATCAGAACCTTTATCTTGAAGTTAAAATTGACTGATGTTTAACCGTTGCGGACGTACATATTAGTGTTGCGGACGTTCATCTCTGAAATAATTCACAGATGTACGTCCGACACACTTTAAGAGCCCATGTATTAAACATGTAAACAGGTACAGAACAAAATAAGTTTTAAACATTAAGTATAAATCATCAGCTTTAGAAAAATACTTATCTCATTGGTTTCCAACATTGCCAAAGTATTGAACGGAGTGGTTAAAAGTAGCAGCTTTTGGGAGTGTACGTCCGACACAGAAGGTACCAAATTTAATCCAAAAAGTGTAATTCCTCTATATTTTGGTCATTTTAAGTAACTATTTTGTATGATACATAACACATGTTCATTGTTGTATTGATTGTATCAATTTGTAATACTTGCCTTAGTTCATTCATGGAAATAATTGCACTTCAATGGTGCGATTTCTACTCAAAAACGCCCTGTACGTCCACAACAACCTCAAAATCAGCCAAACCGAGAATGATAGGTCAAATTCCAAATTATATCATGTAACTACAACCTATAACCTTTGATATGAGACATAAATGAGGTTATTTCAATGATTTTCAATTTTTTCAATTTTTTCAATTTGGGTTACCTAATTACGGAACTGCCCATTTGTATTATTTTTCAAACAAGATATAAACCATCCTGGGACACCCTGTATTTCAAAGTGTTCGATATATATAAACATGGTTGCCAATTGCCATCAATAAAACGGTAGCACTATGAGCGTCATTCAAGAGTGGCATGTTTTTCGGGACACGTATTTATACTAAAGTGCTCAACAAAAGAAAGTCGTACACTTTGTTTAGGTCATTTAGAATAACTTTCGATTATTTGTTTACCAAACAGGCTAAATAGACATTTGGATGAATCTTTCGGCACATTTTGATACCAAGCATAACACCTAACAACAAAGATAAACCATTAGCACCATTTATAGAAATTAGTCACTTTTCAAAAGTCACATTTTCAATACACTACGCAGAAGACAACACTAATTGTTAACAAGCACATAAGCCGTATCAGTCCCGTGTTGATCGCTGCGCATTTCCCCTCAATGCGCGGGCTAATTCAAATTCAAAGTGTCATGCATGGGTGAGGGTGCACTTTGTGATCGATTGCCCGCCGGTCAATCCTGGTTATAACACTGTCACACACGAGTTGAATCTCACACACACCCCTTTTCCTCCCTAGTAGTGTATTGAAAAAGTGACTAATTTTCTTTAAATGGCGCTAATCATGGTTTATCTTTGTTACTAGGTGTTATGCTTGGTATTAAAATGTGCCTAAAAGATTCATCCAAATGCCTATGTAGCTTATTTGGTAAAAAGATAATCGAAAGTTACTTTACTTTAAATGAACTAAACAAAGTGTACGACTTTCTTTTGTTGAGCACTTTAGTATACGACTAATTATAGAATAGTATTCTAATTAGGCTAGATATTACTAGATTACACTGTCTTGGCGTTGTAAGTTTACACAATAATTATGACATGTTGCTTATATCACTATCCTTGTTTATTACGCGAAATTAAAAGAAAAATACAAATTGATCATAATATAGTAAATATACATGTATCACAAGTACGCATATTGTTATAATTTAATAATGAATGATCAATAATTAATTAATACATAAATAATTAATCATTAATTTAATAAAGTGTTAAGTGTTAGTAATTTATTTTTATCTTATTTTTTCTGAATTTCCCGGGCCCAAAATTTGGGGCCCTGGACCCGGGCCCATCTGGAACCAATGGTTCAATAAGTATGGACCTGAGCACAAACAACAAGCCCATGGAGTAAGCCCTCAACTCAGTCCATTGGGATGTGGTGATAAGTTGTGATCTATTTCCGATATATCTTATCAAGGATAGCTTTTAACTTGTCTATCAATTGTACAAACACAATTAATTCACAGATCACTATGACAATCGAGATATCTTTATTATGCTCAGTAGCACATAAAACTAAATCACTCAGTCCGCATCTATAATTGTCTACATGCGAAGCAATGCAATGGTAACGTGTGTGGCGTGACGTTTTAGCAATGCATAGTGGATATTGTATACATGAAACGGTCTTTAAATCAATTCGGTTTCATTCTCACTGCGCGAGAAAAAAATCAAGGATAGAGGGCGCCCCTGGAATAACCGAAAAAGCTCACATAATATGCCTTAACTCAATTTATCGGATCCTCTCAACATATTTTCTCATGGCTTTTCCATCCGCTTTTATATGCAAACGGTTTCTTACAATGTTTACAAACATAAGGCGTCTCTCCTGTGTGTAGTCTTTCATGTTCAATTCTGCCCCCTTTGGTTGACAAATCAACTTCAAAATAGCTGCACTTACTTGTATCTTTTCCTCGTCTGTGGATTGGGGTTATATTGACAATAACGTTCGTGGGCCTTCCTACGATATACCGCCTTGTACCGACCGTCGCAAAATGTGCATTTGAATGGTTTTTCTCCTGTATGCTGTCGTTTATGAATAATGAGATAATCCTTCCTAATAAATGCAGCGCTACATCCCTCAAAGTCACATATAATGTGGACGATCACCTGTGTGCTTTTTTTGATGGATACGCACAGTAGATAATGCTGTAAAGGCTTTATCACAAAATATACAAGCGTACGGTTTATGGCCCGTATGTATTCGTTCATGACAAATCCGCTGTGCGTTCCTTTGTCACTATACGGTGCATTTGTAACGCATACCTGTGGCGACACTGTGTGCTATTTCGTGTTTCTTGCAGTTACTCGCATCAGTATACTCCTTGCTGCAATATTTACATTTATACACTTTATCTCTTGTGTGAGTGCGATGGTGCGTCCTTAAGTTGCTCTTGTCATAAAATGCTGCATCACAGATATCACAAACAAATGGTTTTTCACCGCGGTGAATGCGTTCGTGAATAACAAGCCCGCCGTGCTGTGCAAAACATCTGGGACAAAACTGACAATGGTACCTTTTCTTCTCCCTTTCAATAGCATGTTTAGTATGATCTTTGGTGTTGACATTCTTGGTGGGTTGACAGTTGTCAGTACAATATCTATGCGTTATATTTGATTGCACCCTGGTGACTGATGGTGCATTAGGAAGGGTACCAGATGACTTTGTAGCTAAGTTTTGTGAGTCTGTGTTCCCAGCAACATCGTCACCTTCAGCCTTAGACTTTTTGGCAGAAGTTTTCTTCTTGTACCAGTACGGTTTAATGGTAAGTTCATGACTTCGTTTATGAATTTGAAATCTGTCCTCTTTCGCGCCGATAAATATCCGTTTGCAATATTTGCATCGATGACAGATTGGTTTGGAGCAAACAGACATGACACAATATCCTCCTACAAAAAAGGAACAAAGAAACAGATAATTTTGTAAAATGATTTTCGCATTTTAAAGGTCGCTATAAGAAAAGTCAAAATTTGCAGTAACATTGATGAACATGTTTGTTCAATTATTCAATCAAACGATGCTATCAAAGCTTGTAGATCAAACACACAACTAACACAACTAGACAAACAAACGAGCAAGCCACGTGAAAGAAAAGCACTGACTTTATCACTGAACGAGTGAATGAGTAAACGCAATGTTTTCAAACAATTCAGTATAAAGATTGTAAAACAAAGGATTTTATGTGATCATATATAGCTTACTTACTCTTTCGGTTCTTATTTATTTCTGTGTTAAATTCAAACCAATGTCAGAGATAATTTCAGTAATGCATTCTCATTCTGATACAACTGTATTAATATAGCGTTTTGCTCTACATTCGTAGCATTTGTAGTATGAAGTGCCTGGTTTAGGCCTTTCACTGCATATAACCATGAAATTAATTAACAGTTACTTTCATGATATAACCGAGACGTTCATCCGCTCATTCGTTCACTTGACAAACAGTAGTGTAGCATTCCCAATCAAACAAGACATAGTGGTGTGTGGCACCAGGGGCTTCCCCAGTCAAGACCCCCTCCTCATCCCTGGCGATGCCCAACCCCCACTTTCCCCCATCAGCTCAAGCCCCATACCATTTTTCATCCCCTCCCAAACCCGAATAATTGAAAAAGCGGTGTACCTTCTCAAATCTGATCAAACAGGTAGTTATTATAGAACTGTAATTCTTAGCAGCCCCCCCCCCCCCCCCCCCCCCCCCCAGCCGGAGGTGGTATTGCAATAATGTCATGTCATGCGGGGTGGTGGGGTGTAGGGTGTGTGTGTGTTCCCTTTTAGCAAGCCATTTTGCAAGGTACGGCCTTTTGAGTGCTTTCATATGAAAAGTCAGATTGTTATGGATTTTGCTTAATAAAAGTGTGTTTAAGATGGTCCCTTCTTGAATTCATATCTAAAGATGAGTGTCAACCAGAGATTGGTGTGTGTTCTAACTATGTACCAAGTGTTATCTGTTTCATGCTTGCATTGCCGAGATATACGCAAATGCTATAATATCATGGTTCATCCAGAAGCATATTGTTTGAAAGACAACGGTTAATATCCCTTAATAGAATCACTCATGCATCCCATACCATGATCACTTTCATTAGGCAAATAAAAGAAAGAAGTTGTGTTGCCCTCAGCGACCGACCCTACTCGTAAAAACTAGGGTCGCATTTTTTGTTTTACATTTAAATATGATTAAATAAAAGTGTCTAAATGTTAATATTTCTTGCTTGATGAATAAGTAAGCTTAAATAAATGTTTTTAGACTATTGTCACACTAGAAACATTAGGCAAATTGACATATGAACCTATTACCAATTTTGTTTAATTTTGTCTCATAAACCATATATTTTCAGCCAAAACAAAAATCACGAAAAAAATATTTGAAAAAGAAATTTAAAGAAGAAAAAAATCCGACCGACCGACCCGATTAAAAAAAAACTTACCGGATCGCGGAACATGCAAAAGTATATAGTTCTTCAATCCACAAAAATAACCAATTGCAAAATATCAATATTTTCTTAATTTGGCAATATATTTCCAGATTCGGGAACATTTCACAGGTTGGCAGTTTGCCCTAAACTGATCTGACACGATTATCATGAATCGTCTCATCAGGTAATACGCCATACTATTCTAGAGCAATTCCAATGCGGGTTCCAATGACATTTTATGGTAAGAAGTATTGGATACCGTAGTTTTGTCCAGAAAAATTGTCCAGATACAGTCAGTATGCAGCCACGCGAAAAGTCGTTCCTTTTCTAACCCAGCAAAGCGACCCGGAAGTACTCACCCGTAGCGATACGGCTTTCGTAGTCACAGTTGACCTCGTGATAGCACGATGTAAATGAGCTCTTTTCATGATTATAATGACACATTTCAAACACATTTGCCATGAAATTGTATAATAAAAAGGCATATTATGCAAAAAATATTATCTAATATTATCTGTGAACTTCATGACATGTTGTATTTTCGGTGCAAATTATTGCAATCACACAAACTCGAATTCAAGAAAAACTTGACGAAACTAAACCAAATCCACGGTAAAAAGTCACTTCTGAAGAATCAGGCATCAATTTTATCCATCGTATCATAATATTCATAGTCTTTTGTACCTAGAAACATGCTTACAATTTTATAAAAGTATTTAGTCCGGTCAAGTGAATGCTTATAATATAGCTCCTCGAATCTTGTCTCGATCTAAATTCATTTCGTAGCGTCGATGGATTGTTGATCAATTGTTTAAATCTCACGTTTATAATCAGATTCGCTTGATAGCTCAGATGGTAAAAGGTTCGCTTTGGGAGCGGCAGGTCCGGGGTTCGAAATCGATCCTTCTGCTCTGCACAATGTCATGATATATTTTTTACAGAACGGCTATTCTGGTCAAAATGAATAAACATTTCACAATTTCATCACACAAAATGCATGAATTCGGACGTTTTCATTGGAAAAACGGTATTTTTTTCAAACATTTCAATAATGAATTCAAACGTGGGCATGAAAATAAAGCGCGGGCGTGTTACGGGGAACTAAAAATCAAGTTGGCGAGGCGGCCTAACGGGGGATCGTAAGTTTCGTTTTCTGACCGAAAATCGGTGAAAATCAAACTCGGTTTTTCTTATCAAAAAAGAAGTCGGGCATCAATGTTTTTGATATGAAATTAAAGCTTTAGATTCCGTTAGTACGGAAATTGCTCTTAAAATATCGTACGAATTTTAGTCCGGTCAAGTGAATAGTTACAAGAAGCAAAGTCACGAAATTTGTTAAATTCTAAAATTAGCGATAAAATCACTGTTTGTGGACCAAATATGTCAGATTTGGCATCATATTATAGAGAAAATTACGAACAATCCACCTACTTCGCCATCATGGCTGCCAGCTAACCCTACCTCAATTAATTCAGGGAAAACAAACTTCTCGTAAGGTTTTAGCGCAAGGTTGACATCCTGAAATCGATCTTTGCGTGGGTTAGAAATCGGCAAGGTCACTCATTGAAAGCGATACCTGCGTGCTGACTGCTCCCTGTATCATTCAGTGAGATAATTTGCATATTATTTTATGTCGCTATACCTATAGTCTATCCATCTGAGAGCGATCTTTGGTGCTCGGATGGGCAGGGGAGATGAGTAAAAATAAGATGTGCAGTCTTCTGGCGTATATTTAGCTAGTTGTCGAAGGATCCCATTTTATTCCAACCTCCCGTCGAACCTCATCTATAATGTGAATTGAAACAACTAAGCTGCCTTATGCAAACACACACATCACTGTTTCAATGCATACTATTCTCATCACACACATGCACATAGCAGCTACGTCTAGTGTACCATTCAAAGAGAGACAAATATCGAACCATTTGCGCATTATCTGAAATCAAAAGGCTTTGAAATCGTCACCTGTGATTTCGGCCTATGAATATAATCACAAAGCTGAAAAAGATCGAAAGTGATGGACTTTGAACATTTACCATAATCGTCACCTGTGATTTCGGCATATGAATAGAATCACAAAGCTGAAAAAGATCGAAAGTGATGGACTTTTAACATTTAGCATATTGTAGGAGGCCACACTTAATTAGTATTTGCTATCTTGTAATGTTTCCAACAGTAAATTAATGTATATTTTCAATCGGATTGGCCGGGAGATAGTAAGATAAAATGGTTGTAAAATGATATGAATCTCCGTATCCCTATGTTCTGTCTGCATGTCCGAATCAATCAGATTTCCTTGTTATAGAAAGAAACAAATTTACAATGATATGGTATCAATATTGAAAGGTATGATTTTCATATTCAAACAAATATTATACAATTTGAACGTTGACAAACTAAACCAAGTTTATTTTCTGACTTATAAAATGAAAGGTTGTCTTCATCGGGGTCTATCACTCTACATGTACCTGTTCGTAGAGGCCTGTACATACATGTAGTACAGTAGAGCTTCAAAATAACTAGCAGTAGGTAAGTCAATTAAACTGACTCTCATGGTACAACATGGGTTATGATTATAACAGTAGGTGGGTAACATAATTATTTTGTATTATGGCCGTTTTTCACTCTACTGATTCCATCAATATTTTCGTCAGAAAATAGCCTCCTCTCCCAGTCAATGGAACGGCTGGGTCACGTGGTTGGAAGATCGGTCTCAGATGGATAGACTATAGCTAGTTTGAGGGCGTTTGAGACACCGATCCATCCTAATAATAATACACGTTTGCACAATGAAACCTTTGAGCAAATAAAATCAATGAAGGTAATGGAGCGGCGAAGGTCATATCGGGTGTACACTGGATTGTATCAGAGAGATGTTATGTAACACCTCCCGGATTGTATATCCCGAGTTGAAGCTATTGGGCGGGAAATCATCTAATAAGAGCACACTGTTTGCTGATTCTGACGGTGATAAGCCGGTGATAATAAAAAACAAACCTTTGAAATACAGGAAAAAGGTACGTTTAAAATAATTAAACTTTCAAAGGTCGAAGCTGAGACAGGTTGAAGTAAGGAGTTAAATAACTGCTTGGTCATATATAGACTCATCATCAAAGAAGCCAGAATATGTACTTTTTTATTTGTTGCTGTAGTTGTTGTTGTCATGTTGCTTTTGCCGTCGTTTTATATTTCTATTTGTTCATAGGCCTACTAAAAGTGTTAATTGTATATTTGATGTTGTTGTCACATTATTATCAAATCAACAGTTTAATTAATTAGCACCCTCGCGCTATTATAATGTTTTTATCGGTACGTACAGCGCGTTGGGTGGGGTTTTGAAGAAGAGTTATTCAACAGGTTTAAAGTCCGACCACATTTATGCCTAAAGTCGGGCCTAAGTTCCCCTGGGTTCCCTTAATATAACAAGTATATAGGGCCTATGCACATAACGATGGCATTATTATGACTAAATCAATATAGGTAGGCTAAATGGCCATTAATATGGCCGCAATATAGATTTATGAAGGCGACCGAATAAGCCATGACAATGTCGCTGCTCATGCAATCCGTTTTATTAAGGGTGCGTTTTAAATGAAGTGGATTGTGAATGGGATTTCATGCATTAAATATTTCACGACGGTAGATGATAGTAGCATACTACCTCACAACTATCAAATGCAAGAACTTATGTTTATTTGTGACCATGCATGAAATGTGAAATAAATTGAATTCGCTGGCGACGGTGATTACTTCAAGGAGTTATATGATAACTCCTTGATATACTATAGCAATTCGGTTAATTTTGTGATTTTCTCAAAAATCAACATTTTTAGTCAAAATTGATGACAAATTTGGATTCTCTGATCCATACTTTTATTTGCATTTGATCAATAGTTCAATAATACAGCACTCACAAAATTTAGAAAATCAATTTAAAAACTTCCTTGAGTCCCCCCCCCCCCCCCCTTAATAAATAGCAGAGTCGTTTTGCTCTGTGTATTAACTTAGATTGGAAGTATTTTTGTGCAAAGCGATGACAGAAAAGGCTTGGAAAGCATTTGAAAAATGAGATCATTATTGAGCTATCGAGCTATTTTGCTCGTTGTAACTGGGCGAATTGTCCTTTTTGCAATAAATATATTGAATCCAAAAATTGGTAAATCTATGTTAAAATGGTGTACCAAATGCCTTCAAATAGGCCCCAATTTATTCAAATTTCTTCAGATTTTGAGGGGCCGCGCGTTAACCAACTACCATGAACGAAAAAGCTAAAAATTGTAATTTTCGGAATATGCAAATTTAACCATTTCCCCCAATGTCGATTTTTTATATATTATTTGGAATGCGTTCTAAAAGAAGTTACAGCAAAAAACATTTTTGTTTCAATTTTGTCACGGTAACATTGTACATTTCCTACGATATGAGTAGATAACAAGTATAATCATGATAATAGTACTCTACATTCATTATACAGTATTCAGGGTGGATCAAACGTTAATTGCGTAAATCCCATTGGAATGGCGAAAAAATGTGGTCAGCTCATCTTTCAAAGCGGTTCACAAATTCCTCATTTGTTAGTCGATTACTCTTATTTTTTCGGAAGATGAACTAAATTAAGATACGCTTTACATAAATAAAAAAGAAATTCATGGTTCAATGCACACTTCAAAGTCAAAGAGCCATTTCAATCCGTGCACATTTTTGTGAAACATCCCGTTTACTATTGCCTATTTTATGTACATTTAGCAATGTCATGTTTGCTATCTACTGCTGATAGCAATGTCGTGTTTGCTATCTACTATTGATAGCAATGTCATGTTTGCTATCTACTGCTGATAGCAATGTTATGTTTGCTATCTACCGCTGATAGCAATGTCATGTTTGCTATCTACCGCTGATATAGCAATGTCATGTTTGCTATCTACCGCTGATAGCAATGTCATGTTTGCTATCTACCGCTGATAGCAATGTTATGTTTGCTATCTACCGCTGATAGCAATGTCATGTTTGCTATCTACTGCTGATAGCAATGTCATGTTTGCTATCTACTGCTGATAGCAATGTTATGTTTGCTATCTACCACTGATAGCAATGTCATGTTTGCTATATACTGCTGATAGCAATGTTATGTTTGCTATACAGGGTGTATCAAAAAATTAGGACTCTGTTTCATGACGGTGTAATTCTTATTATAATCATTGGACCATGACCAATTAAGTCTCAATGTAAAGCCCAATTAATTATTATGATATCCTGAAAATATGAGATCAATCCGATGAAAAATAAGAAGACTAGCGTACTTTGTGTAAACCATGTCATTTACTGGTTTGTACAGGGGAATTCACACAGTAACAGTCGAGTATTACATGATGAAAGTGCTCGATTTGTAACTCAATGATCCATCCACAGTGGGTTCGAGAACTGTTTAACAAAACTTTTTTAATTTGCACAGAATATGCATGCATCTGTTTTGCGGATTTTTTAGCCAGTATTGATTTGTGCCAGAATTAAATGGATTACCAAACTAAACTTTGCTATTGACTGATAGATTATTTACTATGTTGACAATAACGTGCTGAAACGTAAACCATGTTATTTACTGGTCTTATACATGTAGATCCCATTGTACAAACCAGAAAATGACATGGTTTACGCAAAGTACGCTAGTTTTCTTATTTTGCATCGGATTGATCTTATATTTTCAGGATATCATAATCATTAATTGGGCTTTACATTGTGACTAAATTGGTCATGGTCCAATGATTATAATAAGAATTACATCGTCATGAAACAGAGTCCTAATTTTTTTGATACACCCTGTATACTGCTGATAGCAATGTTATGTTTGCTATATACTGCTGATAGCAATGTTATGTTTGCTATATACTGCTGATAGCAATGTTATGTTTGCTATATACTGCTGATAGCAATGTCATGTTTGCTATATACTGCTGATAGCATACATACGTGTAAATTACAATTGTAAATACGACGAGATTGACTTACCAAATAAATCAAACTTTCCTTAATTGATGATGGATATTTCTCATCTTTTCAGAATTGTATCTTTTGCACTTTGCAACGAAATTAAATTAGTCATGGTTTGGTGATTTTAACGAAAGAGTCATTTCACACCCTGTATATAATACCAACATGTACCGTATACTGGTCCATGATTTTTCTTTGATGGGGTACATTATTCCAATTATCTAATTTCAACATTTTTTTTCGATTCTAGGATACGAGGGTCATTCGATAAATTCTACCTCCTCACTCATAGTCATAACATCGCTAATATTAATGTCAACCTCATGACATTTGGCATGATTATGGATGGCTCTGAATCATAGCTACACGTTTATAGTAAATCTTAATTGATATCTGTTTTACTTTTGTTATGATACGGTCAAAGCCAGAAAGAGATTCAGAAAAACACTCTAAAAATAAATACAGGTTTTTCCAGGCATTTTTTCCCTATTGTATGGTTAGATGAAAATCAATTATTGATATCTGAATATATTACAATATTATCATGTATAAATAAGATTGTACGCAATATTAACTCTTGTAGGCTTGCAAATAGTGTAATATCAACTCGATTGTATTGCTACGCCTTTCCCATAGTGGAAAATCAGTCAAATTTTCGTTGTTACAAGTCAAGCCACAGTGATGCTTCGTATGTTAAATCTTTAACATAATACTATAATAGTCGCTTAGTGAGTTTTCCTTATGAGCAACCTTCAGAGGTAGTAATGATAGAAAACTTATCTCTGAGAGATGTAATCCCTCCATATAGCCCTGTATAATAAAGACATCTTAGTTCTTATGAAAATCAAATATGACTTTTGCTGGGTTCTCCAGGGCAGGGTAAACGTATTAGCTGTTCTGATTTTGGGGTGGTTCTGGCTAATCAGAGGGCATATTTCTCCAAGAAATCAGTTTATTGCTTATAGTCTGTAGAGAGATATCTGACATTTAGAACGGTTACAATTGACCGATGGGTACCTTTTGTCTTTTAAGATTTAAAATAAATAGCACTTTAGCGATGGAAGTTTGGTTTTCACCATGTTCACTGCACCTAGAACATTTCAACAATTACTCATATCAACTATTTCATATGACTGGCTTTATGTAATAACAAAATTAGGAGGTAGGAGGTAGAACTTATTGAATGACCCTCGTAGTTTCCGAATTCAAATGTTTCCATTTTATCCTTTGATCTTGCATTGTTTTCTTATCATGATAATCATACCATAAGTTAATGCATTCTGGTCGCTATACTCAGAAGTCATAGGTCCTTTCGCGAGTATTTGAAAATGGCATCAAACTACACTGGGTTGCCTCATTTTGTGGATATATTTCTTAGTACTATTTGCTAGGAACGCTTGCGCATTCTGTCTATACGATAATAGGGTTTTAAGCTTTTTGTCTTCTCTTTATCACAGGCCATCAATGATGTCTAAGACACAAAAGAGTCACGCACGAATCTTGCATCGATGCAAATATTGCCAAAGAAGATTCGTTGGAAATACAGGTTGGAGATTTCATAAACATAGACGCAGTCATGAACAGACAATTAAACCATACTGGTACAAGAAGAAGGAAACATCAGCCACAAAGTCCAAGGTTAAATGTGATGCCATTAGTGCATGTGTAGAGGTACAACTACCATCATCTGGTAATTGTGATGATGAGACTGAGACGGTTCATGAACAGTTAAAACCAGCGCACAGATATTGTGTACTGATGACTGTCAGCCAACTGCTAGTCACAAAGCCATCACTAAATCTACAAACATACGTAAGAAACGGTATCATTGCCAGTTCTGTCCTCGATGCTTTTCCCAGAAAGGTGGACTAGTCATACATGAGCGTATCCACCGCGGTGATAAACCATTCGTATGTGATATCTGTGATGCAGCATTTTATGACAAGAGCAACTTAAGGAAGCACCGTCGCATTCACACAGGAGAGAAATTGTATAAATGTAAATATTGCAGCAAGGGGTTTACTGATGCGAGTGGCTGCAAGAAACACGAAATAGCACACAGTGTCACCACAGGTATGCGTTATAAATTTAAATGCACCATATGTGACAAAGGATTTGCCACAAATATGCAACGATTGGATCATGAACGACTGCATACGGGACATAAACCTTACACTTGCATATTTTGTGATAAAGCCTTTACAACATCACCTGCTGTGCGTATCCATCAAATGATTCATACTGGTGAGCGCCCACATAAATGTGACTTTGAGGGATGTAGTGCTGCATTTATTCGGCGAAATAAGCTAAATGATCATGTTAAAAGAATACATACGAGGGAAAAACCACACCAATGTAAGTTTTGTGAAAGAGTGTTCGCAGTAGCACCTTGTAGGAATCAACACGAACGTCGATGTCAACATAACCCCAACGCAGCGGCTAAGATACGATTCAAGTGCAATTTCTGTGACGCTGATTTATCATCTAATTACGGCAGAATTGCACATGAAAGAATTCATACCGGCGAGAAGCCTTATGTTTGCTGTTATTGTAAGGAAGCGTTCATTTATCGAAAATCTTTACGGAAACACCAGAAAATTTGTGACAGATAATGGAATGTCTGCGGCGACGAAGTACACTACTCCATATGGTACAGCTTATTGTTAAGTAGTCTTTGTCAAAGACGCCTCTCGAGTGCCGAGCGAGACGCGAGCCGTTGTTTTACCCATAGACTAATTACTTACACAATGGTTTTACCGCCACAATGCCAACTTAACAGGCGCAGCTTTTACGCACGCGTAATTATCTTCCGCCTTTCAACGCTCGTGTGTATACGCCAGCGCCGCCAGTAGCCGCGCGAGTTATGTGCTGCATTAAGTAAAATACGTGGTTACGTCACTATCTCGTGATAGCCAAATAAACTGTGTAGTAGGCATGCAGTTAAAGGTCCAGCGAAGTGCTTACGAAACTTATTTTCAAAAGTTACACAATATATTATAGTGAGCATTTCACATGTTATTTTTAAAAAAATGTGAATAAATATATTTGAAAAAAGATCAAATACGTTCGGCCGTATACTAATTCCAAGCCACTCGCCAGAAACGCAATGAACCATGAAGTGGTTTGGGCGACTTCACTGGTGACGTCACACCAGGAAGGAACTGAAGTGTCAACTCGGTGATTCCCGGACTGACGTCACAGTTCCCGTGTAGTCTAAGTGGAGAAATCATAGTCAGCAAACAATGCACCACGATCTAAAAAACTATGGCAACAAAATAAAAACGTGTATCAAGTTGTACAGGTTCCCTTACAAACAGTATTATGACCTCGATCTATACATTCACTGAATGTGATAATACGGCTAATACATGCACTTGTGATTGTATGGTTTTGCATGCACACAGCATGGATAAATCTTATGTTTGAAGTTCGCGCGGTCATTCAATAATTGTTCAGCAAGGCATGATGATGGAAAGGCCTTGCATTGTAAAGAGTGTGTGTATACATATCATAGTGCATTGTTGGCTAACTATGAGCGTGTTTCTACTGGGGAAGATACCGTCGGTAAGTATGCCCAGTGGAAACAGCCAGATAGATAGATACCGTTAAAGGAGAACAGTGCTATTAGCTGCTATTTATGAAACCATGTATTATATGGTAGGGAAATAATTACATAATGTATATTAACCATTTTAATTGAACACGGAACTATAATATTCAATAAAAATAATTTAAACTGCACATCCTCAACCTGTGATTATTTGATATAATATTGTGATGTCATCGTGACTAAAACCGCCTCTTCAGCAACAGGTCGCTGCACGTAATCACGCAGGAATTCATTGTATAAATCGAAAATATCAATACATGAAACAGATGTGGAAATCTCGCAACCGGTTTCGTCATAGGTTCGATTAATAATACTATGGTGACGTCCATCGGGGGATTTTGTTCTTCTTTCTAAAGCCGTTTCAGTCTTTACGCGACACTTTTAAAAACGTTAACCTACGGATGTGGTCTGCTTCATATCTAAGCGCTAAAGTTTCATGGCAGGATTTCTTTTAAGAATCGGCAACTATTTTTTGGGTTTTTCTTCTCCATTTTGACACTCACTTGTCATCAAAATGTGATAGGCGTAAAAAAATGGACTTAATTTTGTGGGCACATGCGCGCCGCTAAGCGCGAGAGAGAAAAATAGCCATATTTGTACTTTTGTCCGTCATAATTTCATTCCCTTTGACAAATAAACCAACAGAGCCAATCTCAACCGACACGACTCAAATGTTGGTTGCATGCTGTCAGCGTGGGCATGCTGTCAGCGTAGGTATATGCTGTCAGATCAACGTGGGCATGCTGTCTTGTTGTTGAGTTCCAAGATGAGCAAAAGTCTACCGCAAGCAGATGCCTAAAAGAAGGGCAACACATTCCTATTGTCAATATTCAGAATTTTATCTTTATAAGGGGACCATGGGTGATTATGCCCCCACCCCTTTCAGCATACAAAAAAAGTTATGCCCCCTATATTCTACCCCCCCCCCCCCCGATAGAAATAAATAAAAGCAAAAATAATGTAAAGTCATAAATGTTAGCGCGCTATGTGCGAATTTCTTTAGTCAGAACAATCTTGTCGGTTCACTATCATTTCTTGCGCCCCCCCCCCTATGAATAACCTACCCCACTCTTACTTGGCTACAGTCTTACTTGGCTGTGATGTAGTTGGTGACATCGTGTAATGGGGGGGGGGGGGTCACTACGATTTTACGTAGAATGGGGTTGGTGAAGTTGTGAGGGGAAATAATGAACAGTCCCTAATATAGGGTGTTCAGTAATTGATCCCACCCCGCCTGAGGCAATATTGGTCATTACTTGGTCATTACTGGAGTAGAGAAGGGAATGTGTAAACAAACCATGTTTAATAGGCTGCCTGAATGCTAAATCTTGCTCATCATCATCATCGGTCGTCCTTGGACGGAACGATGGAAGCAGCTTAGTTGCCTCCATCATTCTTTCTTGGCTATTTGTTTACTCCATTGGTGCGCCACGCCTAGTGGAGGTATGTATATGAATACATATTATATGTGTGTGTACAGACACAGACCGGGATGATCCCCTACTCTTTACGAAGGAGTCTGTGACCTTTTTAACGTGCTCGGGGATAGCTCTTCCGATACACGGGACCAACATTTCTACGTACCTTCCGAAGCACGATGCGCCATGAACATGCCAACTTCAGTCTGCACGGTCTGAAGGAGGCATGGGGGACGAGGCTGTGTTGGTGTATCGTTTTTGAACTCTCACTCATAAACGATCCACCAACAGAACTACGGTGCACAGCAGTGTACGACGCTCTAACCGACTGCGCCACCTCGCCCCTTCTTGCTAGTGGCGTTTAAAGCATCAAAATCGACATAGTTTTCGTGTTTTTATGCGTATTTTTGTAAATCAGCAGAAATTAATTATACCTGTACTTCCGGAAGTTGACACATTTTGACCCTAGTGACCCTTTCTTGACCTTTGACCTAGTTATGATAATTGACTTTTTTGCTTAGCTTATCAATGCGCACAAAATGAAACAAGTCCGGTCAAATCGGAGCATGTCTTCAATTTTACCCCTGTAAAGGTCAATGACCCCTAGTGACCCCTTCTTGACCTTTGACCTGGTTATGATTTTTTTTTTAAATTCTTTTTATCAAACCTAACAATTTGAAACAAATCCGATCCAATTTGAAGCATGTCTTGAAATTATGTGTAAGGATTTCAATGGGTGGGACATCAATTACTGAACACACTATATAGGAAGAGGCTATTTCCCCGCACATTATTACAATACATACATATCGTCGCTGTTCTGACATACCGGCACATCACTTTATACTTAATTCTGTTGTGATGTGCCGGTATGTCAGAACAGCGACGATATATACAGGGTGTCCCAAAAGTCTATGCACGTTTTTGAAGAGTTATATCTCATAAAATATAAATCATATGGTATAAATTTAACCATATTTTGATAGACGAGATTTGGGAAATTAATTTGATACCAAACACAACCCTATTGGTGAACCCACAACATAATAAAACTGGTTGAAAGTCATTGGCCGTGTGCCACATACCAAGTACCACACATTGTTGCTAAAGGTGCACATAAATTAACGGTATGAAAGCAACGTTGCGCATTAGTCACAGTTCACTGCTTACCTTGCAACATTTATGTTATTTAATACCAAACTCGGTCACTCGCAACATAAATAAGCGTAGTAGACAACATTGCACAGCAAAAGTCTTCATTCAAGATGGTTTACAGCATAGCTAAGCGAATACAAATTGTATGGTTCTACGCTGAAACACATTCAGTTCAACTTACTCAACAAAAGTTCAGAAAACATTTCAAAGTGAAACGCGCACCAGGAAGAATATCCATTCTGAAGTTGGTGGATACATTTTTGAACACAGGAACATATTCTAAATGGGTAAAACAACCTTCGATGAGGCCTTCAAGCAGCATTAAAATAATCCGCTAAGTTTAAATTTTAACATGTTTGACAGCTGTGTGATGTGTGTATTCACTATTCTGTTACGTTATTCAATTATTTAGGTCGGTGTTTTTGCATTAGCACACATCTCTGTATACATGGAAAACATTTAAATTATATTTCACTATATAGAAACGAAAATTATGTGTGATATAGTTTGTTATTATGATGATATCACTGTAATGTAAAATTTTAAATATTACAATTGACGGATCACTTTCCGTGTAACCAACTCTACCCGTATTTTTGTTAATCTCAATAGGTATGGATTTATGAACTTTATTCCTCCGAAGTATAAAATTACATTTTTGCAGTAATACATTATTTTACTTCTAGGGTGGCATTACAAACAGATGCTACTCCAATGTTTGGTATCAAAATTATTTCCCACACATCTCCTCTTTATAAATATGTATTCATATTTTCAATACGACTTATATTTTGTGAAATACAAAGCTTCAAAGTCGTGCATAGACTTTTGGGACACCCTGTAGTACTACAGTGCAATTACTATAATCTTGGAATAAGTAGAATCTCATTCTACTTATTCCAAGCTATAATACTGCAGACTTATTATGCCCGAGTTCCCTCATAGCAAACTATACGTTACATGCAAATATACGGGCAAATTATAACAAAGGCATTATGAAATCAATATTGGTAAATGGCCGCAAAATAAGAAATCCATAATGTAGATCTATGGTAGGCAAGGCGAGCTTGAAAGCCATTACCAGTCACTCATGACGGTTTAGATGATTATTAGACGCGTTACCTTACCTTCATGTTAGTCCAGGGAATCCTATTTAGTCTGTATAGGGTAAAGACTTCATTGAGAGGGATTTATACCGAAATAAAGCTTGTAATCAGTGAATGACATTTTTAGACTAGTTTCGTGACATTCTTACAGCTCCCTGCTGACAGGAAGGTAGAACCGGAATTTCAAGCATAACATTGCACTAGTCCTATATATGCAGGCAGATGATTACTTCACTATAATAAAAGCGTAGTATAGCCTAGGATTGAAGTCTGACAGGATTGATGACTGGATACACGGCGTTGTATATTGACTGACTTGTTGTTGATCTGACGGAAGTTTTAGTGGCGTACCAAATCCCATCGAGAATCAACCTGGAATAAAATTGTAAGTTAAAGCATCTCATCACTGTCAACTGGTTAAAGATTGTCATTCAATACGAACTATATTTATTTTCAACCACGAAAGGATAAGACTGAGATCTCTTCTCGTTTTTCCTGGAATACCATACCACTTGCTACCATTTTTGAAACTCCGCCTTTTTAAAAACGCATCATCTTCGACGGCGCGAAGCTCAACCGGGAGCTCAACCCTTTAAAAAAAAAAAAATATGCGACTTCAGAAAGGTCTACCTTTTTCATGTCACCTTCACTGGTGAGCACCTACTTCGACGGCGCCTTCGAAGCTCAACCATCTCCTTCAAGTAGATATGGCAAGATATAGGAGACGCTAAAAAAAGCGGATCTTTTTTTTCTGAAGCCATACCTCATACCTTTTAGTTCATAGCTACCACAATTTTCATATCATTTCTGAAAATAAAGAAATACAAGAGAACCCTGACGGTAGAGGGCGATATATTGACAAACAAAGAAATACATTGCAAATTTCAAAAATAAAGAAATACATTAAAGCTCTTATATTTTTCAAAGGGTAGGTTTTGATTCATACCTACCACGATTTCCATACCATTTCTCCAAATAAAGAAATACATTACAATTCTGAAAAAAATAAAGAAATACATAAGCTCCGATTTTTTTTGTCAATGGTAGGTTTTGATTCATATAAGCTCCGATTTTTTTTTGAATGGTAGGATTTGTTTCATACCTACCACAATTTCATACCATTTCTCAAAATAAGGAAATACTTTACAATTCTGAAAAAATAAAGAAATACATGAGCTCCGATTTTTTGTCAATGGTAGGTTTTATTTCATACCTACCACAATTTCATACCATTTCTCAAAATAAAGAAATACTTTACAATTCTGAAAAAATAAAGAAATACATAAGCTCCGATTTTTTTCCAATGGTAGGTTTTATTTCATACCTACCACAATTTCATACCATTTCTCAAAATAAAGAAATACATTACAATTCTGAAAAAATAAAGAAATACATAAGCTCAGATTTTTTGTCAATGGTAGGTTTTATTTCATACCAACCACAATTTCATACCATTTCTCAAAATAAAGAAATACATTACATTTCTGAAAAAATAAAGAAATACATAAGCTTCGATTTTTTGTCAATGGTAGGTTTTATTTCATACCTACCACAATTTCATACCATTTCTCAAAATAAAGAAATACAATACAATTCTGAAAAAATAAAGAAATACATAAGCTCCGATTTTTTGTCAATGGTAGGTTTTATTTCATACCAACCACAATTTCATACCATTTCTCAAAATAAAGAAATACATTACAATTCTGAAAAAATAAAGAAATGCATAAGCTTCGATTTTTTTCCAATGGTAGGTTTTGTTTCATACCTACCACAATTTCATACCATTTCTCAAAATAAAGAAATACGGTACAATTCTGAAAAAATAAAGAAATACATAAGCTCTGATTTTTTGTCAATGGTAGGTTTTATTTCATACCTACCACTATTTCATACCATTTCTCAAAATAAAGAAATACTTTACAATTCTGAAAAAATAAAGAAATGCATAAGCTCCGATTTTTTGTCAATGGTAGGTTTTATTTCATACCTACCACAATTTCATACCATTTCTGAAAATAAAGAAATACATTACAATTCTGAAAAAATAAAGAAATACATAAGCTCCGATTTTTTTCCAATGGTAGGTTTTGTTTCATACCTACCATAATTTCATACCATTTCTCAAAATAAACAAATACATTACAATTCTGAAAAAATAAAGAATACATAAGCTCCGATTTTTTTCCAATGGTAGGTTTTATTTCATACCTACCACAATTTCATACCATATCTCAAAATAAAGAAATACATTAAAATTCTGAAAAAATAAAGAAATACATAAGCTCCGATTTTTTGTCAATGGTAGGTTTTATTTCATACCAACCACAATTTCATACCATTTCTCAAAATAATGAAATACATTACAATTCTGAAAAAATAAAGAAATACATAAGCTCCGATTTTTTGTCAATGGTAGGTTTTATTTCATACCTACCACAATTTCATACCATTTCTGAAAATAAAGAAATACATTACAATTCTGAAAAAATAAAGAAATACATGAGCTCCGATTTTTTCCATTGGTAGGTTTTGTTTCATACCTACCACAATTTCATACCATTTCTCAAAATAAAGAAACACATTACAATTCTGAAAATATAAAGAAATACATAAGCTCCGATTTTTTGTCAATGGTAGGTTTTATTTCATACCTACCACAATTTCATACCATTTCTCAAAATAATGAAATACATTACAATTCTGAAAAAATAAAGAAATACATAAGCTCCGATTTTTTGTCAATGGTAGGTTTTATTTCATACCTACCACAATTTCATACCATTTCTGAAAATAAAGAAATACATTACAATTCTGAAAAAATAAAGAAATACATGAGCTCCGATTTTTTTCCATTGGTAGGTTTTGTTTCATACCTACCACAATTTCATACCATTTCTCAAAATAAAGAAACACATTACAATTCTGAAAATATAAAGAAATACATAAGCTCCGATTTTTTGTCAATGGTAGGTTTTATTTCATACCTACCACAATTTCATACCATTTCTCAAAATAATGAAATACATTACAATTCTGAAAAAATAAAGAAATACATAAGCTCCGATTTTTGTCAATGGTAGGTTTTATTTCATACCTACCACAATTTCATACCATTTCTGAAAATAAAGAAATACATTACAATTCTGAAAAAATAAAGAAATACATGAGCTCCGATTTTTTTCCATTGGTAGGTTTTGTTTCATACCTACCACAATTTCATACCATTTCTCAAAATAAAGAAACACATTACAATTCTGAAAATATAAAGAAATACATAAGCTCCGATTTTTTGTCAATGGTAGGTTTTATTTCATACCTACCACAATTTCATACCATTTCTCAAAATAAAGAAATACATTACAATTCTGAAAAAATAAAGAAATACATAAGCTCCGATTTTTTGTCAATGGTAGGTTTTATTTCATACCTACCACAATTTCATACCATTTCTCAAAATAAAGAAATACATTACAATTCTGAAAAAATATAGAAATACATAAGCTCCGATTTTTTTCCAATGGTAGGTTTTGTTTCATACCTACCACAATTTCATACCATTTCTCAAAATAAAGAAATACATTACAATTCTGAAAAAAATAAAGAAATACATAAGCTCCGATTTTTTGTCAATGGTAGGTTTTATTTCATACCTACCACAATTTCATACCATTTCTCAAAATAAAGAACTGGCAACCACATTAGACATAGAGGGCGGACTAAAATGGTATGAGGTAGGAAACTCAAAACCTACCTTTTTAAACGTCTCCTATATCTTGCCATAGTTGCCTTCAAGTCACTGCCTTCGACGGCGCCGGAAGCTCAACCTTTTTAAAACAAAATTCCACATCGGTGCGAGGCATTAACATCGTGTGTAATGCCTTGATCGGTGGTTGTTCTTTCAAAGCAGCCAAAGAAATGTTAAACGATCTTTATTTTAAAACGGCGACGAAACAGCCAACAAACCTTTTGAGGAACAATTTCATTTTTTTGGTTTAAGCGGCTTGAACTAGGGTCTTGAATCAGGGTCTTTACTTGTACACCGCATTTTCACCTTTTGCGATGGGGTATTCCTCCAGTCAATGTGTGCTCATTGAAGCAGCACAACAACTGTGCGGTGTTCAAGCAAAGACCGGCCAAGGTTCAAGCTTCAATACATAATTTAGCCACTTTTGAATTGAGGTATTCCTCCATTCAATGTGTGCTCATTCAAGCGCGCATTACAACACCTGCGTAGTTTAAACTCCATTCTAGTGTTGCTGTGCACACGTCCCGGCACACGTACATTAATGTGTGCCAAAAATCCTTTCGATGGAGTAACTCATTTTAAAAATATCAGGTATAATCTAAAGGGGAACTTATTTTTGTTGAACTGTATTTGAACATTCGCTTGATCATCCCTATGGTTTGATTGGCCTTATTTATTTTTTTGCTTCTGCACATTGTTTGGAAACTTTCAGGTCGTATTGTATCCATACTCCAAGATCTTTTGTCTCTTTGGTGCTGTTCAATGCTTTGCTGTCCATCTGGTATACTTGGCGAGAGTTGTTGTGGTCTATGTGCATGACTGAGCATTAGTGACGTTGAAAGTCATTTTCTATTTTGTGGACCAGTCGATTAGTTTGTTGAGGTCGTCTTGAAGTGTTTCTATGTCTTGGTCTGTTGGTACCGGTCTTGACAGCTTTGTGTCAACTGCGAATTTGCTTATCTTTGAGTCTATACCATCTTCTAAGTCGTTCATGAAGACTAGGAAACATAAGGGTCCTAGTACCGATCCTTGCACAACTGAACTTTGGACTAGACTTTCTTCTGATTTAGCACCTTGTACTACAACTCTCGGGTTCTGTCTGCTAGCCACGCTTGGATCCATTTCATTACTTTTCCATCTACATGTATTCCGTGTGCCCGCAGTTTTTCAATGAGTCTTCGGTGAGGGACCTTGTCAAAAGCTTTGGCTAGCTCTAGGTACATGACATCTACTGGTGTGTCCTCAGCCGCATACTTTGTCAGTATATCCTTGTGGAGTAGTAGATTGGTTGTGCATGATTTTCCTTTCAGGAACTCTGATAAGTTGATATGTCTCCAGATGGTTAGTGATATGGTCACGAATGATTTTTCAAGAGTCTTGCAGATAACAGATGTCAGGCTGATCAGTCGATAATTTCCAGCTTGTGGCCTTGATCCTTTTTTGAAGATCGGTGTGACATTTGCTGTTTTTGCAAATGTTTGGTACCTGGTCTTCTTGGAGTGACTTGTTGAAGATCAGTGCTAGTGGTTCAGCAAGTTCTTTAGCTAGTTCGTTCATTACTTGGGTGACATATCATCTGGACCTGCAGCTTTTGAATGGTTGAGCTCTTGGAGATGTTTTCGACCTCTTCTGTATTGACAACGATGTTGGTAAGTTTCAGGTCATCCTTATAGTTGAACATTGTCTTGGCTGGTGGTGATTCTCCTATCTCTTCAGTAAACACCTAGGTGAAGAATTTGTTTAGTTCCTCTGCTGTGTCTTTCCCTGGAGGGATGATTTCGACAGCCTTGTTTTTCAGTGGTCCTACGGTGTCTTCTACTTTCCTCTTTGATCTTATGTAGGCATAGAACTCCTTTGTGTTTCCATAGCGTATCCATAGCGTATTGAACGTACGACTTACGTATTGATAGCGTCACTAACTTATAACAAACTTATAGCAGCGTATGCAAGCGTATGATTAACGTATTCGTAGCGTATGTCCGCCGTGTTCCAGCGTATGTCCAGCGTTCTTCTCGAGTTATGCACACCGTCTGAGTAAATTATGAGAAACCAATGCGCAGCGCGTTTGGCATGTTCTTACTCACGTTGGAAATTGGGTGATGCAAGGGATTGCAGGTGATGGAAAGTTTACTCTATCACTGATTAATTGGGGATTAACGAAGGCGTATTGGCGTAGAAATGTCACCTTGACTTAGGTGCTTCCTGGTGTATATGACCGGTCTTGATATAAGATCGCAAATAATATGCTGCATATAAACCTCAAGTTGTATTTATGATGGCATAACAATGTATCCTTTAGTGTTCCTGGTGTATATGAACGGTGTTTGGAAATAGTTGGAAATAGTGCTTTAATATTGAATTGTATGTTCTTGTTGGGCTGTTGCCGAAATAAAGATGATGGTTTGGATCGATGGCATATCATTGTCCGGTGTGTTGTTTTAATACACTAACCGCGTTTAATAAGTTCTCAAAGCGGCGAATGCTCGCTTACCGTACGGCACATACGCAAGCTGTATACGTACTGTAGAAACACGTTATTTACGTAACACGATCGCCAGATAAGTTGTGCATAAGGTAGACACGTCAGAATACGTCGAGACTCGTTGGAGAAACGTCAGGCATAGTTTAGACATACAGCACGTATATGTTATCACTACGTTGGCTGTACGTTTCCCCTTTTGCCGACGTACATCAACATATATACCAACTTACGAGTAACGTACCTCTGACGTATGTCAGCGTATGTCAACGTATGTCTAACGTACCACGAACTTAGCGGGAACTTATGCAGAACGTATTAAGCACACGTATAGTGAATACGCTGAGAAATTTTGAACATGCTCAATCATTTTTCGCGGGCTCAGTGTTCCAAATTTTCACAGCGTATCAAAGCATGCTCTTAACGTAAACGAGGTATCCCCAACTTATATCATGTGCACCAACGTATTTTCGATATTTCGCATACATTGGTATACGTTCAGGTGATACGCCATGGTGTGACTTTCCTACGCCACGCTATGACTAGATGACAAGTAGAAGGGGTGGTCTTCGTGAATCTGATTATGAATACTAATCTTCATATAGGGGGTGAATCAAGCTTAATCCCATTGGAATGGTGAAAGTGGTCAGCTTACAAAACCGGTCAAAATTTGCTTATTGAGTAGATTACTTTCATGAACTAGTTATATGCTTTACAAAAACAAAAACAATTTCATATGTCATGGTTCAATGCACACAACAAGGTCAAAGAGCCGTTTCAAGCGTGCAAATTATTTGTATGCACCCTATTTTATCATGTAAATTACCATTGTAAAAAACGACAAAAGTGACTTGCCTACATTATCAAACTATCCTTAATTGATGATGGATATTACTTATGTTTTCAGGATTTTATCTTTATGGTTGTACTTTGCAATAACATCAACTTTTCCCGACCAAGGTTTCTATTTTGTCCTTTGTATTTTCTTATCATGATGTAATACGGTACCAAAAATGAATGCATTCAGGTCGCGCCATACTCAAAAAGTCATAGAGGTCCAATCAAGCGTATTTGAAAATGGCATTAAACTTGACTACATGATGAGCTGCTTCATTTTGGGGATATTACATAATTTCTTAGTATTTCTTTGCTAGGAACGCTTGCGCATTATGTCTATATACGGTACGGTAATAGGGTTTTAAGCTTTTTTTTGTCTTCTCTTTATCACAGGCGGCCATCAATGATGTCTAAGACACAAGAGAGGCACGCACGAATCTTGCATCGATGCAAATATTGCCAAAGAAGATTCGTTGGAAATACAGGTTGGAGATTTCATAAACATAGGCGCAGTCATGAACAGATAATTAAACCATACTGGTACAAGAAGAAGGAAACATCAGCCACAAAGTCCACGGTTAAATGTGATGCCATTAGTGCAGGTGTAGAGGTACAACTACCATCATCTGGTAATCTTGATGATGTGACTGAGACGGTTCATGAACAGTCAAAACCAGCGCACAGATATTGTACTGATGACTGTCAGCCAACTCTTAGTCACAAAGCAATCACTAAATCTACAAACATACGTAAGAAACGGTATCATTGCCAGTTCTGTCCTCGATGCTTTTCCCAAAAAGGTGGACTAGTCATACATGAGCGTATCCACCGCGGTGATAAACCATTCATTTGTGATATCTGTGATGCAGCATTTTATGACAAGAGCAACTTAAGGAAGCACCGTCGCATTCACACAGGAGAGAAATTGTATGAATGTAAATATTGCAGCAAGGGGTTTACTGATTCGAGTGACTGCAAGAACCATGAATATACTAACCACATCGGAACAACTACACCCCGTTATAAATGTACCATATGTGACAAAGGTTTTAACACAAGAACACGACTACGTGATCATGAATTTCTGCATACGGGACAAACACCTCACATTTGCACATTGTGTGATAAAACTTTCACGAGCTCATCTACCATGCGTATCCATCAACAAATTCATAGTGGTGAGCGTCCATTTAAATGCGAGTTTGAGGGATGTAGCTCTGCATTTGTTCGGCGAAGTAATCTAAATGATCATATTAAAAGAATACATGTCAGAGAAAAACCACACCAATGTAAGTTTTGTGAAAGAGTGTTCGCAATAGCATCTTGTAGGAATAAACACGAACGTCGATGTCAACGTAACCCCAACGCAGGGACTAGGATACGTTTCAAGTGCAATTATTGTGAAGTTGAATTATCAACCAACACCGTCAGAATAGCACATGAAAGAATTCATACCGGCGAGAAGCCTTTTGTGTGTGGTTATTGTAAGGCAGCGTTCATTCATTCAAAATCTTTATGGAGTCACCAGAAACAGTGTGACAGATAATGGATGGAACGTCTGCGACGACCATACAGGCTGTAACAAAAAGGGTTATACAGTTTTGAAGAAAAAAAATTAAAAATATCTCCCGTAGAATTTGTTTCGAGTTTTAATGGCGTGCGAGTGGAATTTTCTTAGCTTTCGAAGAAGCTTTGTTTCATGACAATCGATGGTCGGTAAACAGATATATGATCAATTGTCTAGTCATGAAATCACCTGGGCCACTTTGGTGTAATCATGGTAAAACTACTGGGATGAATATGAATGGAATCGAACCAGGAGTTTAGTAGTAAAGCGCTCTTGTTAGACAACAATGGCTCATTTCAAGTGGTTAAAAGTATAACAAAGAAGGTTGTCTTTACAAATATTATTTATTTATTTTATGACTATTTGAAAAAGAATTATATTGTTCTCTTTAATGTTCCTTGAATGATACCCTAACCATTTTAAAATTTATACATGATATAAGATTGTATGATACTAGTATTGCAAAAGTGGCCCAACCCGATTTCTAGACGACTTAGTAGATTAGTCATAAATATTAAACGCAAGTAGTTAAAAAGACGAAATAAAATGATTCTGGTAGCCAAAAAACGGAATTTAACACAAAGTGTAAACAATTTTGACATTGCATGATTTTAACATTGGATTAAAAATAAAATTGCAATTGTATAACTCTTTTTGTTACAGTCTGTACACTACAGTGTAACTTACCATAACTGCCCTTTATTTCATTGTGTCATGCATATATACCTATATTGGATGTAAACAAGCATAGTATAGGGGACTGGTATAGAAATCCACACACAGCCCTCCTGTGTATAACCATGCTTCACTGCACATTATTTTATGTTGATGTACTGCTAACGCGGTAAATTCAAATGCATGTTCCCTGACTGGTGAACCATTTGTTTGCATACACTAAAGCTAAGAGTGTGCACAAAATGTATACACACTGCTTAAATACTTATAATAAAAAACTGAAAACAAAATCATAAAAAGTGCTCATACCATTTTGTTGTTCAGGTCTTTAGCTCTAATTTGATAGGTCACACGCCAATATTAAAGTTATGGTTATCTTTAAATTAAGTCTTAAATATTGGTTTTTAGATATGCAAATTAATCAAATAAAGAATTTTTTTTTTTTATTTTGCTCATACAAAAATATCAGAATTAGGTATGCACAACATATCTGATTTCCAATCTACCAGCGTACACACATCTCTAGATAAAAAGTCAAATGTGTTTTGGACTTGATGCTAATTAAAAATGCAAATAATAGGCAAATGATGTCATTTTATAAATTCGCTCTAATAAATATTTACGTTAAGACTTCTTTAATATGTGTCACCAAACTTGACTTTATTGGAGGAAAATTGGTGTTGTTATTGTCATTTAAGTGAATTTGGTGAAACGGGCATTTATGGTAAGTTGCACTGTACTCCGAATATGGTACAGCCAAAAACTAGAACTGAATTCTAGGATATTGGCATCATATTGCTACCCGATACTAGGGGTTGCATAGCCCTAATTGGTAGGCATTGACAAGTCCTGAATGAGTTGATTGAAAGATGGATATGCAGGACAGCAGCTGGTGGGAGTCTGTTCCATACATAGATTGCCCATTGGCATGACAAATGCATAGTAGGTATACGTACCGCCCTAACATATAACTCACCGAGATATACCAGCAACATTTAGGAGAACCAGCCGGGAATTGAACCTGGGACCTTCCGCACAAATGATGAGCACGCCAGCGTATAGATCGGAGGAGGACTTCCCCATCAGATCTATAACACTAACACACTTATACATGTATCTCGTGACAATACAGTTACGGGTTTCTTTTCCCTGCTGGAAGATGCACCATGATGGTGCATACACGCATTTGTTATCAGGTCAGGATCAGAGAACAACTGCAACATGGACCAGTCAGTGCCTTAGATACACAAGGAAACAGGAAAGTTGTCTCTTCTCTATTCCTCTGTTTATACATACTGGCTTACACACTGAACAGCAGTTTAAATGATTGAAACATTTATATCATGCCATTTCAAATACAAAAAACACATGTTTTTATTTCATGATACAAAATATGAATATCAACAATATTGTTATTTTAAGTCATCTGGCAAAGGATGATTACACATGTATTAAGGTGAGGTTTACAGTTTGAATGGCTAAATGAAATCGCATGTTACATGTACTTGCTCATTTTGTCTAAACATATCGTGGCTGTTCTTTCAATACCGTATCTCAATCCGGTCCATCAGCATGTTTAAAGTAATACTTACATGTATGTAAGAAGTATAACCTTTAGGCGGTGTGCTCTAAACATGTTCAAGGGCAAAACCACATTTGTACTCTTGCCCCTGATGTACGAGGGGCAGTCAATAAATAATGAAAGTGATCATGGTATGGGATGCATGAGTGATTCTATTGAGGGGATAATGTGATCAATACAAAGTATGAACCTTTGTCTTTCAAACAATACACTTTTGGATTGTTAGATACCTTTGGTTATGTAACGTCATTAACATAAACACAATAGGTTTCAGACACTGACTGAAATCTGTCAATTATTTGGCTGGATATGTAATATGTTGAATATGGGTTGATTGATACATTTGCGTATATCTCGGCAATGCAAGCATAAAAACAGATAACACTTGGCACATAGTTAGAATACACACTTATCTCTGTTTGACACTCTTTTTAGATCTGAATGCGTTAATACGAACAAGAAGGGACCATCTCAAATACGCTTTTATTTAGCAAAATCCGCAATAATATACCTTAGAAAACAACAAAGGATAAAGAACAATGGAGGGATTATAATTTAATAAATTGTTGTGGGATGTAAAGCAATAATAGTGGGGATTTCAAAAGGAGCTGTTCATAAAATGTCCTCAAACCATTGAAATTATACGACGATTACTTACACAATACATATCTAGTAACTCTAAATATAACAGTAATAAGAGAGGTTGTGGCAGCCATCTTTGATTGATACATTCCTGTATATATTCATTTTGACTATCACAATATGTTTACACATTGATTTAAGCATTTTTTATTATTTCTGATTAGAATTTGAAGGCACAGTAAGCTTTTATCTGGTAAATTTCATGATTTTAGCCATTTTGGGCCCGTTTCAAAATCATCTGCCGTCTGCGCATGCGCATTTTTTCTGCAGGTTTCATGCGAATAAGTTCAGATAATTAGTTAACTATCATATGGAATCTTCCAAACTGGTTAATTGCTTGAATTTTTCCTAAATTGTTTGATTTTCCGCAATATTAGTGATTCACTGACTGGGCATTTTTAAATGAAGATTAGCTATTTGAAATACTGATATTTGTATACCTTTTATTCAATTGCTTCTCCTTACTTTTTCCTCTTATACTACACATTCCAAATTACACAGGGATTAAAGTTATTGTCTTTTGTATCATATTTATGCGAAAAAGAAATCAGGATCTACCTGCTTCTGATGTCATGTTATGCACTCTTCTTAACACTTGTTTCAAATCGTGCACAATGTTTTTTTGATTCACCCTGGATAAGGATATGGTTGGTTGAGGAATTGAACCCGGGATTCCTGCGTGGAAGCGCTAGAGCGTGGCCACTAGGGGGCGAGGTGGCGCAGTCGGTTAGAGCGTCGTACACTGCTGCGCACCGTAGTTCTGTTGGTGGATCGTTTATGAGTGAGAGTTCAAAAACGATACACCAACACAGCCTCGTCCCCATGCCTCCTTCAGACCGTGCAGACTGAAGTTGGCATGTTCATGGCGCATCGTGCTTCGGAAGGTACGTAGAAATGTTGGTCCCGCGTATCGGAAGAGCTATCCCCGAGCACGTTAAAAGGTCACAGACTCCTTCGTAAAGAGTAGGGGATCATCCCGGTCTGTGTCTGTACGCTCATGATGTATTCCTAGGTTCCATGGATACCTTGTCTAGTTGCTGAAAGGCGTTGACGAGTAGTTGCATAGAAGTAGAAGTAGAAGTAGAAGTATGCTATACTATTTAGTATGGAGTTATTCAAGCATCACATTTCGTACGCGTGTGATCCCCATACTTCTTTCAAAATTAAAACAATGATTCGATTAGCAATGAAAATTATACATTAGGACTCCGTGTACAATTACGTGACCTCGTTTTCGAGCTAATTTCATTATACTGATGCAAAGTCTTTTATAACTGTAAGTTTCAAGCGGGACACTGCAACGTAGTCTAAATTTAACCGGATTGACCGCACGGTTCTTGAGGGCGTATCAGCCCGTATCAGTGGGACTTTCAAAAAGAGTGCCGCCTCCTTATACAGGGTGTCCTGTAATTGTGAAACTGAATCTGCATTGCGTAATCTTCTGCCATGAACTTCAAATCTGGTGTTGGGAAGGAGATGTTTTGTTCTAATATTGTCGGCCAGGCCTGATGCAAATTTAAGACACTGATTTGTTCTTCTACAAGCAAGGGATTCAAGATGACAAGCAGACAAAGCATCATCATAAGATGAGTAATCACGGCCAAGGATGGTTTTACATGCCCTTTTCTGAATTCTTTCAATTTCACACCTTTGTTTTGCTGTAATTCTTGAGTGCCAAATAGGGGCAGCATATTCAAGTACCGGTCTGAGATAACTTTTGAAGACAACATTTAATTCGCTCTTATCAAAACCAAACTTTTTCAGTGAACGAAACATAAACAGGCGCTGGTTAGCTTTCACAAGCATGTTGCTAACCTTTGTGTCCCATTTTAAATCATTCTGAAGCCAAAGGCCAAGCACTTTTGCATTATCAACAAAAGGGAGGGACTCACTGCCAATTTTCAGCTAAGAAGTAGGCTTAGATTTGCCCAAATTAATTTGCAGAGCCTGACACTTGGTGGGATTAAGTTTCAAACAGTTTGTTTCAGACCAGTCCTTGAAATTATTCAAGTCATCTTGAAGGTTACCAATGACTTTCACATTGTGATTTTCAGCAAATGTTAAGTCGTCAACATATTTCCAATACTCTGTACTTGAATCAGAAGCTGCATCATTAATTAAAATTTGAAAACCAAGGGGCCCAAGTTTAGTGCCTTGGGGAACGCCCTCATTGATATAAACATAATCTTGTCTTTTTATCGTATTGTTGTTGTTGTCATGTTGTTGTTGTTGTTGTTGATATTGATATTGTTGCTGTTGTTTTATATTTCTGTTGCTTTGCTAAATGTGTTAATTGTATACTTAGGCCTACATTTAATTGATTTGTTGTCATATAGGCCTAATTATCAAATCAAAATGATAATGGATATAAATGAACTTGCTGATCGCTGTAGGATTTTTAAAGTTGCTCATAGGCGCTATTAATGCTTTTGTATCGATACAGCGCGTTGGTTGTTGTTTGGTCTTTTAGGGACCGTTCATTATTTCAACCGGGGGGGGCGGGGGGGTCACACGGTTTTGACTTGACAAAAAGAAGGTCACACGTTTTTTCCTAATCAAGGGGGGGGGGGGGGGGTCATACTGTTTTTACATGTGTCCACAAAATTAAATCTAAATTTATTTGGGTACAAGCTGAGACAAATATACCTGTATATTCAGGTATATTCGTCTCAGGGTACAAGCTTGTTTAGAGCCAACATTTACCTCAATCCACTAAAAGCAAAAATAAGTGTAAAGTCATAAATGTTAGCGCGCTACGCGCGAATTTCTTTAGTCAGTTGTGAGGGGGAGCCATACCCTTTTTCGATTTTGCGATATTTGCTCTCGCCCCCCCCCCCCCCCACCCCCCCCCCCCCCCCCCCGCCTCCGGTTGAAATAATGAACAGTCCCTTTATAGGAAGAGGCTATTCACCCACACATTATTACATACTGCAGACTTTTTACGCCGAGTTCCCTCATAGCAAACCATACATTATGCAAATATACGGGCAAATTATAACAACGGCATTATGAAATCAATATTGGTAAATGGTCGCAAAATATGAAATCCATAATAAAGATCTATGGTAGGCAAGGCGACCTATGTAAAAACCCGATTTATTTAAAAAGACTTCATTGAGGGATTATAACGGAATAAAGCTGATAATCACCGAATGAAGATTTCACACTAGACTAGTTTCGTAACATCCTTTAATACATGAACCGGAATTTCAAGCTTAAAATATTGCACTAGGCCAGACCTACAGTATATAATATGCAGCAGATGATTACTTCACTATATTAAATAGTGGATTGATGACTGGATACACGGCGTTGTATATTGACTGACTTGTTGTTGGTCTGACGGAAGTTTTAGTGGCGTAGCAAATCCCATCGGGAATCAACCTGGAATAAAATTGTAAGTTAAAGCATCTCATCACTGTCAACTGGTTAAAGATTGTCATACAGTACGTATATTTATTTTGAACCACAAAAGGATATTAAGAAGAGATCTCTTCTCGTTTTTCCTGGAATACCGTACCATTTGCTACCATTTTTGAAACTCAACCTTTTTAAAAACGCATCATCTTCGACGGCGCGAAGCTCAACTTTAAAAAATAAAAAAAAATCGACTTCGGAAAGGTCTACGTTGAAAGTGTAAAGCATAATGGGGCCCTCACATGTATCCGTGTGAGCTGAGCGGCCCCTTACCGTGTGAAAAATGGGTGCGGACGGCGGCACACACGGTGGGCCGTTTCCCGTCCGTTGAACACGTTCAGGGGACTTTGCCGGCCACCGGAGTTTTCAACATGCTCAAAACTCCGGGCGGGTGAGTAAAAGCGGCGGCGAACGATGAGAGCCCGGTATGAAGACGGTATAAGGACGGCGCATCCGTTCGCATCCGTTTCGCACCCGTTTCGCACCCGTTTCGCGCCCATTCGCAGGGCGGTGATTGACGGTGGTGGACGTCGACCATCTTAGCGACGGACTGCGAATGGCCGCATGCAGCCTAGTAACCGTTCGCGGAACGGACTCTCAGCAGGCATGTTGCAACTCTCTAAATGTAAAAGAGTTAAAACTCACTCTTTCGAGAGCTCTAGGAGGAACAGATCTTATTTTGGAGTGAAGTTCACTCTTAAATGAGCGATTTTCACTCTAAAAAGAGTTAAAATCACTCTAAAAAGAGTTAAAATCACTCTAAAAAGAGTTAAAATCACTCTAAAAAGAGTTAAAATCACTCTGAAAAGAGTGAACTTCACTTCTTAGAAGAGCCGTCCCTCCTAAAGCTCTCGAAAGAGTGAGGTTTAGCTCTTTTACATTTAGAGAGTATTATAATGTGGTTCGTACGAATTCCGGAATACAAATGAAGCGGCGAGCTTGAGCGCTCAGCTTGAAAAGGGCGATTTGATGATGTATCAGACGTTTCGGCCGGTACCCAGGCGTTTCGACCGGTTAGGAACCGGTATGGAGGTGGTATGCACACGATGAGGACACGGTGAGAACGGTAAGCTAGAACTGTATGAGGCCGGTGATCCCGGGACAAGGCCGGTGAGAACCCGGGACAGACCCGGTGTAGAACGGTATGGACCGAGGACCCGGTCAGGAGGTGTTATGCACCCGGTAAGAACGGTAAGCTAGAAATGTATGAGGACGGTGAGCCCAGTACCCGACCGGTGACGACCCGGTATAGACCCTGTATATAACGTTATGGGCCCGGTGGCCACAACAAAAGATTAATGCGCCCGTTGACATTTTTTACTGATTGTTTGGATTCTGTTGTTTTTCTATTAGACGGTAAGATGGCCGCCTGCCATTACCGCCCTGCGAACGGCCGTGAAACGGGTGCGCCGTCTTTATACCGTCCTCAAACCGGGCTCTCACCGTTTGCCGCCGCTTTTACTCACCCGGCAGGACCCGGCAAGAGTTTTGAGAATGCTCAAAAGTCCTGCCGGGCGCGGATGGCCGGCAATGTCCTCGGCAACGTGTTCAACGGACGGGAAACGGCCCACCGTGTGACATCACCGTGTGCCACCGTCTGCACCAATTTGTCACACGGTAATGGGCCGGCAAGCTCACACGGATACATGTGTGTACAAATGTATTTTACAGACATTCCCGGAATGTGAGCGAAGCGGCGAGCTTGAGCGCTCAGCTTATACAGGGCAGTTTGATGACGTTATCAAGGCGGTTAGGTCGGTACCCAAGCGTTTCGGCCGGTGAGGACCTGGTGAGGAGGTGGTATGAGCCCGGTTCCAGGCCGATAAGGACCCGGTATAGAACAGTATGAACCCGGTGACAAAAAAATAAATCAATGCGGCCGTTGACATGTTTTGCTGATTGTTCACCGTGTTGGACTTTTAACTTAAAAGTTGTTTTTCTATAAGACGGTAAGCATGGTAAGGGGCGGGCCGCCCAGCTCACACGGATACATGTGAGGGCCCCATAAAGGTTGACTCTACCACCTTCACCGTAGGAGAGCACCTCCTTCGAAGCTCAACCATCTCCTTCAAGTCACTACCTTCGACGGCGCCGGAAGCTCAACCTTTTTAAAACTAAATTCTACATCGGTGCGAGGCATTTAGGCCTACATCGTGTGTAATGCCTTGATCGGTGGTTGTTCTTTAAAAGCTGCCAAAGAAATGTTAAACGGTCTTTTATTTCAAAACGGTGACGAAACAGCCAACGAATTACCTTTGAGGGAGCAATTTTATTTTGTTAGTTAAGCTGCTTGAACTAGGGTCTTGAACCAGGATCTTTGCTTGAACACCGCATTGCAATTTTGTTCGCGACTCGCGCGCGTATTAATTTTAATATTTCATTATTTAAGCTTAACAAGGTGGCTTCAGGACAGTTTTCCATGACCATTTTAGTTAAAACTCAATTTTGAGCGTTCCGCGCGCATATTTTCTACAGGTTTAACATTGCCCTCAAACCATACCAAAATATTCTCGATATTATGTGGGGGCCGGGACGTTAAAAACATCATACTGGACCATTTAAGTGTTCGAAATGCCAAGTTTTGCGCGCTTCGCGCGTATTTATTTCGATATTTTCTTATTTAAGCATAACAAAGTGGCTTCAGGACAGTTTTCCATGACCAATTTTAGTTCAAAAAACCTCAAAAATGTTGTGCGCTCCGAGCGAATACAGGTTTTAACATTATTATGACCCCCAAACCACACCAAAAATTATAAATATTATGTGGGGGACGTTATTATCATACTGGACCATTAGTGTTCAATTTGTTGCGCGTTTCATGCGCGTATTAGTTTCAATATTTCATTATTTAACTCTTTACCTGACATAGACGCATTAATGCGTCAACACAACCTTTTTTACGTTTTACCCTATAACTCGTTAACCAAACATCGGAAGTATGGCAAACTATACCTTTTTGGAATCCTTGTGCTCAGCCGAACAATTTGGTATGCCTTTTAGTGTAATTAAAGACATTTGAATTTTTGTGCCCCTGTATGGCGGCCATTTTGGATTTGGATTTTGGATTATATTTGTCGTGCTGATCGTACTCGATTCTAGTCTAGCCATAACCGAATAACCCACTACAACAAATTTGGTATCAAAATGTTCAGAATTATAATGCCCATCTCTTGAAAGCATTTTGAAGGGCTCAAGTAGTATAGTTTTCATACAGGACTATTAAATATTTGTAAAAAAAGATGTTACAAAAATTGCATGCTGGGTAGCGGTTACCATGGCAACCGCCACGATCGTCCGGTATCGTTGAAATTTTCACAGAAGTGTCCAGCCATTCATAAGCTTTCAGAATATATATAGTTTTACTACCTTACAGAGTCTCATATTCAAATTATAAGTTGATATTTACATGCATGTGCAAATTCACAATTTCTTCAAAAATTAATTTGTCAGGGAAAGAGTTAAGCTTAACAAGATGGCTTCAGGACAGTTTTTCATGACCATCTTAGTTCAAAAACTCAAAATTTTGCGCGGCATGTTCTCTACAGGTTTTAATATTACAATGGCCCTCAAATCACACCAAATACTCAAAATATTGGAGTAACTTGTTGAAATATTGGAGTGACTTGTTGAAGATCAGTGCTAGTGGTTCGATCAGCAAGTTCTTTAGCTAGTTCGTTCAGTAACTTGGGTGACATATCATCTGGACCTGCAGCTTTTGAAGGGTTGAGCTCTTGGAGATGTTATCTTTTCTTTTTTCTCTTTTTCTTTTTTTCATCTGCTATGACAAATCAAATATACAATAAATATATGATTACACATCAATTAGAATACACAATGTATGTGGATAACTGTTAGAGTAGCATCAATAAGAACTCTATATATTGCATGAATATGGTTATTATGCATAAATACAGAATGACGTACTAAAACATACACTAAATTACAAAATATAATATAATTCAATTATACAAAAAGCATGTGGAAAACGTCCCATTGTTTTAGGTAGATAGTATTCTTAAGAGATTTTTTCCACATGTGTTTTTCAGTGTTATGGTACTTGATGATATCATGTTGGATATTTTGAAATGACGGTTTTGAACCATTGCACCTATTTCTGTATACAGCAAATTTCGCAATCAACAAGATGTTATTGAGACCAGTATGTTTCCTTATGGGGAATTTGCCAAAGAGAATGTCATTATCGCACAGCGAAACCTTAATTTTACATTTGCATAGTATCCATTCCTCGAGTTTTCTCCAGATGGTATTAGTAATAGGGCACATACAGAATATGTGATAAATTGTTTCCTGGACCTGATAGCAAAAAGAACATCGATCTTCGCTGGAAACCTTTATCATCTTAAGGAAGTAGTTTGTGCTCAGGATACGCTGGGTTATTCGAAACTGAAACCATCTTAGCTTGATATCCCCAGTACATTCAAATGGCGCGCTGCAGATAGTTTTCCATTTGTTATCGTCGATGTACTGAAGTTGTTGCGACCATTTTAGCTTGGCTTTATTTTTGAAATTGGGTAACAGAATTTTGTAGATACGCCTACAGCCCTTCTTGTCTTTCAATAGAATATCAATGTTTATAGGAATAAATGGTTTTGCAACCGGCTTAGCATTAGTAAACAATGACACTTTTCTAAAACTCTCAGTAATAGTACGTATTAGCCCATGGTACTCAAGAAAGTTAGTTCTAAGATTAACATATTTTCTCCTGAGTGCTTCCAAAGAGTAAAATCCTCCCTCTGGGTCCATGAGATCATTAATATAGAGAATGCCATTTTGAACCCAACTGGAATAGAAAACAATATTTCCACCAATATTAATCTGGGGATTGTTCCAGATACATGACCGTAGAACTTCGCTGCAATCGTTTAGCTTCATGTGTTGCTGAAACGAATTCCAGGCAAGAAGAACTTCCTTCCAGAAAATATTGCCCATCTTATTAATAGAATTGGTCCACCTACAGGTGCCACAGATAAAGTTATCCATGTCCTTCAGCTGTGAGAAATACAGAAACATGATAACAGCTTTATTGGAACTACCCGCCCTTAGAAGACGTCTAATCCATGATATTTTCAGAGCGTTGAAAAATATACCAACTTGGATCATTTTTGTACCCCCTTCGTCAAAATCGCCACACATCTGGTCCCTGCCAATCCTATCCGTCTTGCCTTTCCAAATAAAATTAAAAAACATATTGTTAAGCTCATGTATCAAGTTGCAATCAGGATTGGGAATGGCCAGAACCAGATGACTGAATCTCGAGATAAAGAGGGACTTAACCACTGCTATTCTACCCAGAACTGTCAATTATCTCTTCGACCATTGTTTCATCGATTTGCGAATATCTTCAACAATACTAGAGTAGTTTAATGCTGGCATCTCATGCAGATCAAGACTGAAATCAACACCGAGCATGGAGAATCTATTCCTAACCCAGTTGAGATGACTACAGGTACTTAAAGGCAGCTCCTTCCGCTTAGAGCCTATCCAAACAACATTTGTTTTATTGCTATTTATACGTAACCCAGACATAACCGCAAATTGATCAAGAACATTTAAGGTTTCTGCAAGCGACCTCTCACTACCGTCAAGAATAAATGTGGTATCATCGGCGTATTGTGTGATTTTAAACTCCTTGTTATCAATAACAATGCCCTTCATATCATGGTTGTTTCTTGCCATCGTCGCAAGTACTTCAGCACACAGTAGAAAAAGGTAAGGCGAGAGGGGATCGCCTTGACGGCAACCCCGGTTGACAAAGAATCTATCAGACATATTGCCATTAATAAGTAGGCTAGATTCAGCATTGCTATAGAAAAGTCTAATCCATTTCTGAATTGAAGTACCAAAGCCATGACGCTTAAGAATTTTGAAAATGAAACTATGAGAGACAGTATCGAAAGCCTTTTCAAAGTCTATAAGAAGCAGCATCCCAGGTATTGATTTCTCTTCAGCGTGAAAAATGATATCATAAACAATTCTAATGTTTTCACCGATAAAACGACCAGCCATAAAACCATTTTGATCGTCCTCAATAAGCTTTGGGAGAACACCCTTAACTCTGTTAGCAATGCACATTGAAGCGAGTTTGTAAATTGAGTTAAGTAAAGAGATTGGTCTCCAATTTTTTAGGTGTTGACGCGGCTTATTACCTTTCGGAAGAAGCGTAATAACACCTAAGTTTTGAAAATGTGAAAACGATCCCCTATCAAATGCACTGTTCAGCGCACGAATGATGAATGACGAAAGATCTTTCCAGAAAAACTTGAAGAATTCAACCGTGAAACCATCCGGACCTGGTGTTTTGTTATTTTGCATCGACTTAAGCGCATTGAGAACTTCATCATATTCAAGGACACCATCAATTTGGCTGGATTCGTCTTCCGACAATGTGGGTATGTTTGGAATCGTATCGAGCAACGACGTGTCGATTTGCTTTTCCTTATCACTGTATAAGTTCTCGTAGAACATCTTGGCTTCATCCAGTATTTCTTTCTGGCTGTTAGTTTTAATACCATTTTGTTTTTCAAGAAAATTGATCGACTTGTTGACATAGTTTTTCTTTTCAAGATTAAGAAAGTATTTGGACGGTTTTTCGCCAAATTCAAGATGCTGCACTCTGGCGCGGATTTTAACCCCTTCCATGTGGACATCTCTTAACTCTTGTAACTTTTGTTGGTCGATTTGAGATCTTCCATAAGCGTGTCTGCCGTCGTATGTGTAGGATTTAGATCAAGCGTGTGATCAATTCGGCTAATCTCAGCTTCAAGTGATTTGATCTCCTTCTCTCTTTTCCTTTTCATACTTGCACCATACGGAATAGTCTTGCCTCTAATGTCAACCAAGATCATATCAAGTAGAAGTTGATCGTTGATATTGAATTGCACCTCTTTGCCCGGGATATTTTTCATGTTTTCTCTTAAGTATGGGCTCGCAGCATACTGTTTGACAATTTCGCCAATAGCATCTTTCACTACCTGGATGTACTTTGAGTCCTTAAGTAAAGAATTGTTGAACTTCCAATAACCTCTACCTCTATGAGGCGTTTGCTTAGCGAAAGTAACTGTTGGAATCGAGTGGTCAGACCTATAGCCAGGCAAGATATCAGTATTGTCTACCATTGAGAACATCTCGTGTGAAAGGAGAAAGAAGTCCAGTCGTCCTTGTTTAAAGGGGGTGGGTTGTCGCCATGTGTATCTCCGGGCTGTAGGGTTATTCTCCCTCCATGGATCAATTAAATCGTGAATATTCATCATATTAAGAACTTCATTCCTTGCCTTGGGATTGCCTACACTATTGTAGTTCATCGTATCCATATTTGGTTGCTGGACTAAGTTAAAGTCACCGCAGATAATGCTGTGTGCGTTATTGTAGCTCTCTTGGAGATGTTTTCGACCTCTGACAACTATTGGTAAGTTTCAGGTCATCCTTATAGTTGAACATTGTCTTGGCTGGTGGTGATTCTCCTATCTCTTCAGTAAACACCTAGGTGAAGAATTTGTATAGTTCCTCTGCTGTGTCTTTCCCTGGAGGGATGATTTCGCCAGCCTTGTTTTCAGTGGTCCTACGGTGTCTTTTACTTTCCTCTTTGATCTTATGTAGGCATAGAACCCCTTTAGCGTGTTTCCATAGCGTATCCATAGCGTATTGAACGTATACATAGCGCGACTTACGTATTGATAGCGTATCACTAACTTATAACAAACTTATGGCAGCGTATCACAGCGTATGCAAGCGTATGATTAAGTATTCGTTGCGTATGTCCGCCGTGTTACAGCGTATGTCCAGCGTTCTCGAGTTATGCACACCGTCTGAGTAAATTATGAGAAAGCAATGCGCAGCGCGTTTGTAAAGTTTACTCTATCACTGATTAATTGGGGATTAACGAAGGCGTATTGGCGTTTAAACCATTGCTATGACGTCAGTCTATTCAATAAACTGAAGATTATTTTTTACGAATGTACACTTTTCTGCACGAATCTACAGTTAACAGTAGATTCGTGCACGAAAGTGTACATTCGTAAAAAAATAATCTACAGATTATCAAATAGATTAGTCATGTAAATTTGCAGTTAATTACATAGCAAAATCAACACTATAACTCTTTTTAACTTTTCCTATAGCAAATGTTTCATTCACACATTTTATTTTAATAACAATAGATATAAACATAAATCTGTTACATTTGTTACACAAAAATAAACATAAAATTATACAGCGTGTCCCAGAAAACGCAAAAGTTTGCGAGCTTATAACGAAATAAGTAGGATATCAAACAAAATATACCTGACCTTAATTAGGTAAATTCGGAGACCAATCCAATGTAAACTTTTTGAAATACAAAGATTTGAATAGAGCGTGGTCAGAACCCATTTGTCCCGATTTAAGAAATTAACCATCCGTGCGATGCATGAAACTGTGCGCTGTGTGCAGTATATCTCCGAAAGAACTTAAATAACTCGGGACTATAACAAAGAACATTTTCTTTTAATGTTTACATAAATAATGAACTTGTATTATTACAATATGACCAGATAATTTGGTTTACTGCCTAAGTATTTGTATGGAATGAATGCAAAGGCAAAACTTTGATAAAGTCACAACAATGCGCAATTGCAACACACATCGGGATGTTCCTTGTTAAGTGGGACAAATGGGTTTTGACCACGCTCTATTAATATGTTGCTAAACTTGCATTTCCAAAAAGTTTAATTGGATTTATCACAGAGTTTAACCAATTAAGGGTTATATTGTTTGATATCTCTAAATATGAACTATTCATGTTTCCTACTTTTTTAGTTATAAGCTCGCAAACTTTTGAACCCAGTTTTTTGGGACACGCTGTACAGCCAATCATATAACCATTATATAACCATTAAAATCATATTTGATGATGACTATTATTAGGTATAGCACACTAAAATTTCAAATATATTGGAATTCAACAAAACAGGTGTCATTTTAAAGATCATAACTAAATTATATAAAGTGAAAAGATCACATTTTTATATACCTTCCTTTGTTTATAAATTTGATTTGAAGTTTACCTAAAAATAGACATTTCTCAATTGTTCACGAAATGTGTGTGGCAGGTTTGTGAGGCATTAAGGGGTGACTTATGCTATGCCTACTATTTATTATAATTGTCCATTTTCCGAAACCTTTATATCGAGTGCACATGCAAAATCATAAGATCCATATGAATTAGAGACAAATATTTGTCATACAACCGAACAATATGCATCTTTCCGGGTTGTCTTTGTTTTCGTAGGCCCAGACACATTTAGGTGTAATTTTTCGATGCTTCAGACCCCCCTGGCGATTTTTTGACATATCCTCAGTATAACACAGATATTTTGATCCTTTGCTATCAACATGGACAGATATTTGGGAGTTTTCGTACCTTAAATTGCGGTGTTCCGTACCAGCTCTCAGAGCAAAGTGCACTCCAAACATGTACAGTATTGTATCCCCTAATTGCTGGGAAGTTTTATCTCCAAGAACTCCTATTTCCCACATTTTAGACTCTTCTTCATGGGTGATTATTTCTGCCTGTCGGCGTCGTACCCTAATTCCCTCTGTGATAAGTTCTTTCATGCGTGTATCTAAAGTATTTTTCAAAGTAACAAACTCTGAGTCGTTCAGAAATTTCATCTCTCTTCCATGGAGAGCAAGATACAGCTGTATTGAGATCAATATTTCATAGACAGTTTCAGCTGGGTATGGCTCCCCTGATGTTTTCCTTGCTTCCAAAATAAATCGTGTGAGAGTAAAACAGAGTTCATCTTTCGTCAGGGCTAGTAATTCCACATGGATAGGACTTTACTCCTGGTCATCAGACTCAGCCGCTCTCTGGTTTCTCCAAGTGTTCCATTTCTTGAATAAGTTGACGGCCCATTCACATTTCTTTTCTGTAGACTTTGAAAAGCTGCAAAAACAACGAAAATGTAAAGATTGATTTAGATATTTTCATCATAAATGCAAATGGAATAGAACAGATCTAAGGCGAAGTTGCCGTCTTTTAGTGAGTGTCTCTATAATAGCTCTATAAAGAAATTACAGTGTATGATACGTGATCTAGTCCGAGAAACCGTCCGTTCCGTTGATTGTGTTATTTTGTACAAGACACATAAAGTACGACATTTTCAAAATGTATAGATTTGTTTTTATTCGGGACACCTGTACATGTAGGAAAAGAAGAAAGTAAAGTTGAAATCTAAATGAATACACATGTATTACCATATTAATGATATAGCAAAAATCAGATAATATATACTTGCCTTTTTATTGATTTAGCTAAGACTTCGTCCTCGGTCACAGGCGCATGGCTGGCCAAAACGTCTTGCATCTTGTTTTTCTGCTTCTTGGGTTGCTTCAAGTAGTTCATTATCCGATATATCGGAGAATTCTATGCCGTATGGAGAATTTTTTGCTCTATCTGGTTGCATTTCCGAAATTTCCAAAGTTCCAAAGTTCCTTCGGCAATTTTATTTAGCAAGTATTCCGGATCTTTCTGAGTATGGAATAATTCGTTATCGGAATCCATTCTGAGGAGACAACGCACGAGCATGAAATTCAGGATAATTGCGACGAGAAATACAATGTTTGTACCAGTCTGAATGGTCAACAATGTAAATGAACCATTTCAACACTTGCTTGAGTTTGCTGCGCTCGATTGAAAATTACGCAACTCACAAGAGGTGTATACGAATGTACAGGTATACAATAGCAGGTGTTTGTTACAGTTGGATTAGAATGTAGATTACGAATCTACAGTTATACAAATAACCAGGTTGTTATTTACAAATGCGTGGATTATAAAGTTCTTCATACGAATGTACATGTATACAATAACAGGTGTTGTTTGTGACAATTGCGTGGATAAATGAATGTTATTGTATGCTTAATTGGTTGTTAGTATAATGCAATGGTTTAAATCGGAGAATAGACTCGTAAGTATAGATTCGTGATTCCCAATCTGCTCGGCTTACGCCTCGCAGATTCGGAATCACGAATCTACACTTACTCATCTATTCTCCTTAACAGAAATGTCACCTTGACTTGTGTGCTTCCTGGTGTATATGACCGGTCTTGATATAAGATCGCAAATAATATGCTGCATAGTAATGTATAAACCTCAAGTTGTATTTATGATGGCATAACAATGTATTAGTGTTCCTGGTGAATATGAACGGTGTTTGGAAATAGTTGGAAATAGTGCTTATTGAATTGTATGTTCTTGTTGGGCTGTTGCCGAAATAAAGATGATGGTTTGGACTTTGGATCGATGGCATATCATTGTCCGGTGTGTTTAATACACTAACCGCGTTTAATAAGTTCTCAAAGCGGCGAATGCTGTACGGCACATACGCAAGCTGTATACTGTAGAAACACGTTATGTACGTAACACGATCGCCAGATAAGTTGTGCATAAGGTAGACACGTCAGAATACGTCGAGACTCGTTGGAGAAACGTCAGGCATAGTTTAGACATACAGCACGTATATGTTATCAACAGTCGTTATCACAACGTTGGCTGTACGTTTCCCCTTTTGCCGACGTACATCAACATATATACCAACTTACGTGTAACGTACCTCTGACGTATGTCAACGTATCATGTCAACGTACGTCTAACGTACCACGAACTTAGCGGGAACTTATATGGCTCATTCCATGAAGTTGGGGCATATTATGTGACATCCAAGTGAAATTTTCAAAATGGATATTTTCCAACTCTTTCTTCTTTTTTAGGTTCTACATTTACCAAAGTCCAATGTAGAACTTTTTATTTTAATGTAACATTTGGTGTAAAATAACCGCACATGTTCAACAGTTGGATGACATTTCCAAAAATCCTGATGCTACATGGACACCATTTCTCATTTCCATATCATTTTCTAATAAAATAGCTTAAGATGTGGGCCAAGTTTCTATACCTCAATTAACTACTTGGAACCACAAATACATGAAAAGAAACCAGATTTGTCTAGGTTGAACATAACTTAACAAACAAGACATCGTAGATTAACTGTTTTATGTAAAAACTCATTGAAAAGTGACTCTTTATTTTGCAATTTGTATAATGAATTTAAATAAAGTACATATCAATATTTGTTTGATGTAAAGTACTCTATAAACCATGCACATTGATTACATTATAGTCATAAAGTAAGTATATGAAGTATTATTTACCTGTATAATGTTATAAAATGCACTACCGATGCTACATGGACACCGCGTCTTGTAACATTGTTAATAAATAAGACTATTCATACTGTTACAATTATTTGAGTGTAAATGGTTTGTCTACTTGTTCATCATATCAAGTAGATACACAGGGTGAATTGCTTGAAATTTATCTAAACACTGTTCATGTAAAATTTACCTTTTCTGTGTACTTAAGTATTACGATGCTACATGGACACCGTGCCCTAAAATATTTGGAACAGCTTGAACAGGTGCATCTTTTTCAGATCAATAGAGAGGATGTACTATGATGTTAACTTTTTATGTTATAAGCACACGATAAAATTAATAACATGGATTGTAAAACTACAAATTACACAAAAAGATAACCTGCCATGAAGCATAAAACATAATTACCTATGATACACATACACCATTTCTTACAATTACACAATAACAATACACCATTGATCAAAGAAACTTAAGATGTCCACTGAAACAAACTTCATGCGGTGTTGTTCTTAAAGTACCCTTTGTGATCTTAGTCTCTTTGCTTGTTTCTGATTGAATCATCCTCTATTATTGATAAAGATGATTGAAAAGTTTGATCACTTAAAAAGTCAAAAAAATAATTTAATTGCCATGATGGATTTCTTTGGAAAGGTACTAGTTTTTGAAAATGATGGGTTCCTTGTCTTCATCTCCATAAATTCCAGGACGATAGAACTGTCTTCTGAATTAATGTCAAGAACCTGCAAAGCAAAACAAAATAAACCCTATGGCTTAGTATCTTCATGGAACATTGTGTATTGATATTGGAGTAGATTATTTATTCATGTTGCACTTTTTGTGTTGCAGGAAAATATTTATATTAAAATCATGCTGGAGTATTTTATTTATTATTCATTTAACATGAAAAAGAATAGCAAAGGATAGAGAACTTAAATGATTTACAATTATTTGTTTTATTTATAGTAAATAAAACTAAAATAAGGGAATGTTTATTGTGAATTCAGTGAAATGCTAATGGAAATGGTGTCCATGTAGCATTGTGTATTAATATATTTCATTAGATATACATCTCTCATAATATGCCTTTTTTCTGTAAAGTGTAGTAAAATGTAGGCAATGTTTTGAATGTTTTGGGTGATGGATAATTTTGAATGGGGTAATTGTTTTAGTCTAATTAGGCAAATTTTATGAAATGCTACATGGACATGGTGTCCATGTAGCATCGTATTGGTAAGCTATATTATTAGCATTAAAAGAGCAAAAACTAATTCATTATTAACTTCAAAGTTTATTAATGATGTGATTCTACAAAAAAAATACAATTTCAACGAACTATAACGATACCCAATGCAAAATATTGCCCATGCTATGCCCGATGCTACATGGACGCCAAATTATTATGGCGTCCGTGACTCAAAATTAATATCATAACATGAAAAGAAATTCTGATTCAGTGTTTCCCTTTCAATAAAAATGCATTAATAAATACATACATACAAGCAACATTAAGAAATAATTACAATCGCACTTACCATTCACAAAAACTATCCAATGTTTACATTTTGATGCTACATAAAAGTCCCGATGCTACAACGGGACACCAGCGACTGAAACCTTGATAAAACTAGCCCACGAGTGTCAAATTCCAAACAAACCTGATAGCTATTGACCTCTATCCTTACAAAAAGAAATATGGAATGTTTTATTTATCTCCAGGGGGGGATTCCCACAAATTGCATAGGATGTTTATCACGATGCTACATTTTATGGTTAGGACACCATGCACACGGCACGGTATACTTTTTCATGAATATATGGAATGGTCTTCATGAAATTTATTCTCATTTGCAATAGTTTTCAATTGATAAATGCTCTTAATTTTGGAAAATAATTAAAAAATGTATGATAGAGAACTACCCCCATTCAGCAATGAAAACTCCCGATGCTACACATGTATATTTTGTGGACACCGTGCGTAGCATCGGAAAGGCAATTTTCATGTTGCTTGGGTGAAAAATCAGTCCAGCGTGACGAGGTGTTTTGGTCAGTAAACTATGAATACATGTATCTTTTATTAATCAAATCGATTTCCAAGCAATTCTATGATAGTTTTGCTTACATAAAACTCATATTAATTGTTGTGTTTTCCATGTCACGTTTTTTAGCAAAAATGGTCTTGGACACCACCTAATTTTTTATTTTTTTCTTCTTCAAGGAAGGGTCAATTTTTTTTTTTTTTTCATAGCTCAATACTATAACCTAGTACTGTTTTTGGACACTAAAAAAATTTGATATACACATAGAGTAAAACAGTTTATAAGCTGCCTAAAGTACCAAATTCTGCTATTTTAACAAATGCCCCAACTTCATGGAATGAGCCATATGCAGAACGTATTAAGCACACGTATAGTGAATACGCTGAGAAATTTTGAACATGCTCAATCATTTTTCGCGGGCTCAGTGTTCCAAATTTTCACAGCGTATCAAAGCGTGCTCTTAACGTAAACGAGGTATCCCCAACATATATCAGTGTGCACCAACGTATTTTCGATATTTCGCATACATTGGCATACGTTCAGGTGATACGCCATGGTGTGACAGGCCTTTACCTTTCCTACGCCACGCTATGACTAGATGACAAGTAGAAGGAGTGGTCTTCGTGAATATGATTATGACTACTAATCTTTATATAGGGGGTGAATCAAGCTTAATCCCATTGGAATGGTGAAAGTGGTCAGCTTACAAAACCGGTCAAAATTTGCTTATTGAGTAGATTACTTTCATGAACTAGTTATATGCTTTACAAAAACAAAAACAATTTCATATGTCATGGTTCAATGCACACAACAAGGTCAAAGAGCCGTTTCAAGCGTGCAAATTATTTGTATGCACCCTATTTTATCATGTAAATTACCATTGTAAAAAACGACAAAAGTGACTTGCCAACATTATCAAACTTTCCTTAATTGATGATGGATATTACTAATGTTTTCAGGATTTTATCTTTATGGTTGTACTTTGCAATAACATCAACTTTTCCCGACCAAGGTTTCTATTTTGTCCTTTGCATTTTCTTATCATGATGTAATACGGTACCTACCATAAATGAATGCATTCAGGTCGCGTATACTCACAAAGCCTCGTAGAGGTCCAATCAAGCGTATTTGAAAATGGCATTAAACTTGACTACATGATGAGCTGCTTCATTTTGGGGATATACATAATTTCTTAGTATTTCTTTGCTAGGAACGCTTGCGCGTTCTTTCTATACGATAATAGGGTTTTAAGCTTTTTTGTCTTCTCTTTATCACAGGCCATCAATGATGTCTAAGACACACGCACGAATCTTGCATCGATGCAAATATTGCCAAAGAAGATTCGTTGGAAATACAGGTTGGAGATTTCATAAACATAGGCGCAGTCATGAACAGACAATTAAACCATACTGGTACAAGAAGAAGGAAACATCAGCCACAAAGTCCAAGGTTAAATGTGATGCCATTAGTGCAGGTGTAGAGGTACAACTACCATCATCTGGTAATCTTGATGATGTGACTGAGACGGTTCATGAACAGTCAAAACCAGCGCACAGATATTGTACTGATGACTGTCAGCCAACTGCTAGTCACAAAGCCATCACTAAATCTACAAACATACTTAAGAAACGGTATCATTGCCAGTTCTGTCCTCGATGCTTTTCCCAGAAAGGTGGACTAGTCATACATGAGCGTATCCACCGCGGTGATAAACCATTCATTTGTGATATCTGTGATGCAGCATTTTATGACAAGAGCAACTTAAGGAAGCACCGTCGCATTCACACAGGAGAGAAATTGTATGAATGTAAATATTGCAGCAAGGGGTTTACTGATTCGAGTGACTGCAAGAACCATGAATATACTAACCACATCGGAACAACTACACCCCGTTATAAATGTACCATATGTGACAAAGGTTTTAACACAAGAACACGACTACGTGATCATGAATTTCTGCATACGGGACAAACACCTCACATTTGCACATTGTGTGATAAAACTTTCACGAGCTCATCTACCATGCGTATCCATCAACAAATTCATAGTGGTGAGCGTCCATTTAAATGCGAGTTTGAGGGATGTAGCTCTGCATTTGTTCGGCGAAGTAATCTAAATGATCATATTGAAAGAATACATGTCAGAGAAAAACCACACCAATGTAAGTTTTGTGAAAGAGTGTTCGCAATAGCATCTTGTAGGAATAAACACGAACGTCGATGTCAACGTAACCCCAACGCAGGGACTAGGATACGTTTCAAGTGCAATTATTGTGAAGTTGAATTATCAACCAACACCGTCAGAATAGCACATGAAAGAATTCATACCGGCGAGAAGCCTTTTGTGTGTGGTTATTGTAAGGCAGCGTTCATTCATTCAAAATCTTTATGGAGTCACCAGAAACAGTGTGACAGATAATGGATGGAACGTCTGCGACGACCATACAGGCTGTAACAAAAAGAGTTATACAGTTTTGAAAAACAAAATATTAAAAAGATCTCCCGTAGAATTTGTTTCGAGTTTTAATGGCGTGCGAGTGGAATTTTCTTAGCTTTCGAAGAAGCTTTGTTTCATGACAATCGATGGTCGGTAAACAGATATATGATCAATTGTCTAAGTAGTCATGAAATCACCTGGGCCACTTTGGTGTAATCAATGGTAAAACTACTGGGATGAATATGAATGGAATCGAACCAGGAGTTTAGTAGTAAAGCGCTCTTGTTAGACAACAATGGCTCATTTGAAGTGGTTAAAAGTATAACAAAGAAGGTTGTCTTTACAAATATTATTTATTTATTTTATGACTATTTGAAAAAGAATTATATTGTTCTCTTTATTGTTCCTTGAATGATACCCTAACCATTTTAAATTTATACATGATATAAGATTGTATGATACTAGTATTGCAAAAGTGGCCCAACCCGATTTCTAGACGACTTAGTAGATTAGTAATAAATATTAAACGCAAGTAGCTAAAAAGACGAAATAAAATGATTCTGGTAGCCAAAACGGAATTTAACACAAAGTGTAAACAATTTTGACATTGCATGATTTTAACATTGGATTAAAAATAAAATTGCAATTGTATAACTCTTTTTGTTACAGTCTGTACACTACAGTGTAACTTACCATAACTGCCCTTTATTTCATTGTGTCATGCATATATACCTATATTGGATCTAAACAAGCATAGTATAGGGGACTGGTAGAAATCCACACACAGCCCTCCTGTGTATAACCATGCTTCACTGCACATTATTTGATGTTGATGTACTGCTAACGTGGTAAATTCAAATGCATGTTCCCTGACTGGTGAACCATTTGTTTGCATACACTTAAGCTAAGAGTGTGCACAAAATGTATACACACTGCTTAAATACTTATAATAACAAAACTGAAAACAAAATCATAAAAAGTGCTCATACCATTTTGTTGTTCAGGTCTTTAGCTCTAATTTGATAGGTCACACGCCAATATTAAAGTTATGGTTATCTTTAAATTAAGTCTTAAATATTGGTTTTTAGATATGCAAAATAATCAAATAAAGAAAAAAATACAAAGATTTTTTTTATTTTGCTCATACAAAAATATCAGAATTAGGTATATGCACAACATATCTGATTTCCAGTCTACCAGCGTACACACATCTCTAGATAAAAAGTCAAATGTGTTTTGGACTTGATGCTAATTAAAAATGCAAATAATAGGCAAATGATGTCATTTTATAAAATCGCTCTAATAAATATTTACGTTAAGACTTTTTTAATATGTGTCACCAAACTTGACTTTATTGGAGGAAAATTGGTGTTGTTATTGTCATTTAAGTGAATTTGGTGAAACGGGCATTTATGGTAAGTTGCACTGTAGGCCTACTCCGAATATGGTACAGCCAAAAACTAGAACTGAATTCTAGGATATTGGCATCATATTGCTACCCGATACTAGGGGTTGCATAGCCCTAATTGGTAGGCATTGACAAGTCCTGAATGAGTTGATTGAAAGATGGATATGCAGGACAGCAGCTGGTGGGAGTCTGTTCCATACATAGATTGCCCATTGGCATGACAAATGCCTAGTAGGTATACGTACCGCCCTAACATATAACTCACCGAGATATACCAGCAACATTTAGGAGAACCAGCCGGGAATTGAACCTGGGACCTTCCGCACAAATGATGAGCACGCCAGCGTATAGATCGAAGGAGGACTTCCCCATCAGATCTATAACACTAACACACTTATACATGTATCTCGTGACAATACAGTTACGGGTTTCTTTTCCCTGCTGGAAGATGCACCATGATGGTGCATACACGCATTTGTTATCAGGTCAGGATCAGAGAACAACTGCAACATGGACCAGTCAGTGCCTTAGATACACAAGGAAACAGGAAAGTTGTCTCTTCTCTATTCCTCTGTTTATACATACTGGCTTACACACTGAACAGCAGTTTAAATGATTGAAACATTTATATCATGCCATTTCAAATACAAAAAACATATGTTTTTATTTCATGATACAAAATATGAATATCAACAATATTGTTATTTTAAGTAATCTGGCAAAGGATGATTACACATGTATTAAGGTGAGGTTTACAGTTTGAATGGCTAAATGAAATCGCATGTTACATGTACTTGCTCATTTTGTCTAAACATATCGTGGCTGTTCTTTCAATACCGTATCTCAATCCGGTCCATCAGCATGTTTAAAGTAATACTTACATGTATGTAAGAAGTATAACCTTTAGGCGGTGTGCTCTAAACATGTTCAAGGGCAAAACCACATCTGTACTCTTGCCCCTGATGTACGAGGGGCAGTCAATAAATAATGAAAGTATTCATGGTATGGGATGCATGAGTGATTCTATTGAGGGGATAATGTGATCAATACAAAGTATGAACCTTTGTCTTTCAAACAATACACTTTTGGATTGTTAGATACCTTTGGTTATGTAATGTCATTAACATAAACACAATAGGTTTCAGACACTGACTGAAATCTGTCAATTATTTGGCTGGATATGTAATATGTTGAATATGGGTTGATTGATACATTTGCGTATATCTCGGCAATGCAAGCATAAAAACAGATAACACTTGGCACATAGTTAGAATACACACTTATCTCTGTTTGACACTCTTTTTAGATCTGAATGCTTTAATACGAACAAGAAGGGACCATCTCAAATACGCTTTTATTTAGCAAAAACCGCAATAATATACCTTAGAAAACAACAAAGGATAAAGAACAATGGAGGGATTATAATTTAATAAATTGTTGTGGGATGTAAAGCAATAATAGTGGGGATTTCAAAAGGAGCTGTTCATAAAATGTCCTCAAACCATTGAAATTATATGACGATTACTTACACAATACATATCTAGTAGCTCTAAATATAACAGTAATAAGAGAGGTTGTGGCAGCCATCTTTGATTGATACATTCCTGTATATATTCATTTTGACTATCACAATATGTTTACACATTGATTTAAGCATTTTGTATTATTTCTGATTAGAATTTGAAGGCACAGTAAGCTTTTATCTGGTAAATTTCATGATTTTAGCCATTTTGGGCCCGTTTCAAAATCATCTGCCGTCTGCGCATGCGCATTTTTTCTACAGGTTTCATGCGAATAAGTTCAGATAATTAGTTAACTATCATATGGAATCTTCCAAACTGGTTAATTGCTTGAATTTTTCCTAAATTGGTTGATTTTCCGCAATATTAGTGATTCACTGACTGGGCATTTTTAAATGAAGATTAGCTATTTGAAATACTGATATTTGTATACCTTTTATTCAATTGCTTCTCCTTACTTTTTCCTCTTATACTACACATTCCAAATTACACAGGGATTAAAGTTATTGTCTTTTGTATCATATTTATGCGAAAAAGAAATCGGGATCTACCTGCTTCTGATGTCATGTTATGCACTCTTCTTAACACTTGTTTTATAAAAACAAGTCAAATTTCCCGCCAAATAACTGATTTATCAGTGTCCCAAGTGTACGTACTTTGAGACAATGCTATGACGTCATAGCTCACACTTAAAAATCCAAAACTGTACTGTTTGAAAGACAAAGGTTCATACTTTGTATTGATCACATTATCCCCTCAATAGAATCCCCCATGCATCCCATACCATGATCACTTTCATTATTTATTGACTGCCCCTCGTATAAAGCAAATCTTCCTATGTATAACCGTTGAACAGTTTTACTTTATACATGCTACAGGGCCAGACAAATATTCAAGGTTGTGACAGAACAGCAAGGATATGCCTCCATACATAGAAGCATATTTATCAAGTATACATGTATGAAGAGCTTTGTTGCAAAAGGGCCATCGTCCACTTATACATGTTACTCATTTTGCATTATTGAATTTGCATTGACAAGTCCGTGGAATTATTCAAATTATTGTATGGCTGTGTTCATTACTGTTTTTATATGACTTGGATTAGTGCATCCATGCACGCCAATTGAGGCACCAACAATCCAAGCCACATTCCAATAATGAATAGCCATTATAATGCAAAATGAGTAACTTGTAGAAGCGGATGTAGGCCCTTTTGCAACACAGCTCTTCATATATAAATGACATGGTTCAAAGGGATGAGCAATAAACAAGAACAACAAAATAAAAAAATAAGAACAAGGTTGACTTTAAACAAAGTTGAGCAAGGAATGATTTGTCTTCTTCAGCAATACACTGATAGCAAAGGCCTAGTCTTACTACCTCCTTTAAGCAGCATACTTCAGTTAACATGTACAATGGTGGGTTTTAATTGGTCCATTTTGAAGAAAAAACAGACTTTTAGTCCAAATGACATCTTCAGCATTTTCAAATGTTACTATCGCTTTGTCGGTCAAAGTAATAGCATGAAACCATGTGATAGATAATTCAAAGACCCTAAAAGAGTATACCTCTTTACTCCTAGTACTTAGCAGCTTGCGATAAATCTAAACTTTTTAAACTGTCAATCTAATCCAGGGATTTTCATTAAGGTAAAGTGTCTGTATTTCCAAGAAAAATATTTTGAGTCAGAAGATGTCGTTTAACATTTCTCTCATTTAAGTCTCTTAATTTTCACTATCACTATAAACCATATAGATCTACTTCATGAATGACATGAGTATTGTATCGAGATCGGTAGTTACACCCCACATTGTAACTGGATATTTAAGGGTACCGTACTTTCTTTATTGCATAGGTGACAAAGAAAAAAACACCTGTTCTACGGACCAGAACGACCTATTTATTGATTTGTTGTATGTCTTTTTTAAACACTTTAATGTCTCACACGATTTTTGAAAATAGAAAAAAATGAAACTTTCAACCAACCAAACGCGAGAGGTCGGTTTGCCTGTCGAACAGGGTTGTTTTTTGTCCACTTATAGGACAAAAACAAATGATAACCCTAACCCCCGAGGCAACTTTTCCACACACAAAAAAAATCGCAGCCAAATAGCGAGGGAAAGAGTGCTTTAAAGAGTGATTTAAAACCAAAAAACAAAATCCATAATATAAAACCTCTCAACCCCTAATTCCCCCTTAACCCTAACACTGCCATATACCACGACTGGGCACGTTGGTACCACCCGGCGTGGAAGTTTTTCGCTGAAAAAATGGACCCACTCCATACAGTCTGGGCAATACACTGCCCAGACTGTGTTTGAAAGGCGTCGTGTAGCGGGGGATTGGAAGCTCCACGTGCTGGAGGTCCCTGGATCAAATACCGGGGGAATCGGGGGATATTTGGTCGATTTTCTACGTTGAAGAAAAAATTCTGAAAAAAGTCGGGGGGGGGGGGGTAGAGTTAAGGGTTAAGCTTGAATAATGAAACATTGAAACTAATACGCGTGAAGCGCGCAAAAATTGGCATTTCTAACACTTAATAAAAAAGTTAAGCAAGACATGTTAATTCGATGGAATTACTATTATTTCTCCATCATACTTGTCGCTAGAGAAGCGGGAGAAATATGGCAAGTTGAACCCTAAGCCTTTAGGGAGTGTTCATAAATACTTTGGTGGGGGGGCTGGATAATTATAGGGGGGCCCAAAAAGTGTTGATACTCTGCAAATGGGGGGGGGTCAAAAAAGTTTTTGAAAACCCGAACAGAGGGGGGGTCAAAAAAGTTTAAAACACTCATTAGTTTCCAAAAATTTCTGGGGCCTCCGCCCCCAAACCCCTGCGTTACATGTATCTATATACTAATTTTCGGAACATGGCTTTATTAGATAGTTCAATATAATTTTACACTCGCGTCCCTCCTCAACTGAAAAAGCGTGGTAATTGCGCCTCTAATACACGAGCTAATTAGATAGTTCAATGCCCGTTTTTTACCGTTTTCAGACATGCGCAGAAAGGATCACATGTGAAAATCCGAAATGTTGAATTTCTTTTACTCGGGTAGCTACTTTCGGACACAAATTGTGGTTTTCGGAATGAGTGATGACATATTATGGTCTTCACCCAAAATATTTTCTTCAGGGATATAGCTACATTTCTGTATATGCGGCTGTTTGTTATTCTTAAAGATCGCATAGTAACAAGCATTTATACGTCCGACAAATAAAAATATTTCACGACATTTTCTAAATGTAAACAAAAACTCTTATACAGATCTTAAAGTGACACTTTCACATTAGTAACATAGATGAATGCGACGTTTGCTAACGATAAAGAAACTGGCAGTACCATGTCAACCGTTTCTATGTTGTGCTGCGCGACCGCGTTTAACATGGCGCACGCGGTTCGGCGCACACGTAATGACGCAGACAAAAAGTGTACGCGTTTGTGGCGCAAACCGTGCACATTGTAACGGAGCAGAGTGAAAGCAGGCAGTCCGTACACTCTTAGAAAAAGGATGCTTCAGGCTTCAGGGGTTCTTGGCTGTCCCGTATGGAACCCTTTATATCACCTTAAAAGGTTAAAAAAAGAACCATTTTAAGGTTCAAAATAGGCAAAATATGGGCAAACATTGGTCTTTCGAACCTCTAAAGGTTCTCTACAGAATCTTTTGGGGCCTTTAAAATCAAAGAACCTTTAAACCATTATACGGGACAGCCAAGAACCCCTCTGAAGCACCCTTTTTCTAATAGTGTACCCTAAAGCCACCTCCTCCTCTCCGCACTTCCCTTACTTGATAAATCTGGATATAAGGGCACATGGGGCATCTGGATAAACGGAACGTGTGGTACATTATCATGATTATTATAGAGTGTCTGGATTATTCAGGGCATCCGTGGTATCTGGATTACGGGGTTCACTATAAAACGAGTCTCAAATTACCTGGATATACTATGCGCAGGTGGGCCACCTGTGATAACTGGATTTCAAGGGTGTACACTCAGGTAGTATCTCGGGAGGCTTTATAGAACACAGCAAACATGATAAAGGGACTACATATACTATACGTTAAGGCCCCACATGCCTATTGGAGGAATAATGTATTTAATGTAAATAGGCCAAACAAAACCCGGATGGCACACATTGTGCTCAAGTACAAGCGTGGAATGGTACAAGTGATCTTGATGATAGACTCCGCCGACCATAAAACTAAACGACCGACTATAAAACTATAACGCTCAGAACGTAGGCCTACTGAATTACCTGGATACAGTATGTGCATATGGGCAGTGGCGACACTTGCACCAGCACCATATGTTAAAGGCATATTATGTGATCTTTTCCAGAGAGCGCCCTCTATTCGTGATTTTTTTTAGAGAGTATATTTTCTTGCAGATTTACATTTCTGATCATAAATCGTACATATATTCCAAGTTACAGAGCGATACGATTCCTAATTACCTCAAAATAATGGTTTTAGAGTGAATTTAGACTAGAATAAAATAAGTTGTCGGATATCCGACAATTTATTTTCACTCTAAAACCATGATTTTGAAGTAATTAAGAATCGTATTGCTATCGCCCTGTAACTTGGAATGTATGTACGATTTATGATCAGAAATGTAAATCTGCAAGAAAATCTGCTTTCAATTTTTTTTCGATGTTGAGGGCGTTCCATGGAAAGATCACATAATATACCTTTAAAGGAGTAAAACGGGGTGGCAGGGCAATAAAAGAATCGGGGGAGACATTTAAAAGCTAATTTTATGTAACTTTCAATTTTGACATTAAAATTCAACTTTTTATTATTTGGGGTACAAAATAGGTAGAGACATGCGCTGACAGGAGTATAACTGGGGGTATTAAGAACACGTTGATGGAGTAGGCCTACTCGGATTAAGATCTTGGGTATCTGTATTATTTAAGAGCACATTGGGCCTAGGCTCATGGTGTATTAAGGGCACCATGTCACTTACATTATATCAAGGGCACCTTAGTACCTGAATTATTTAAGGACATACTCTTGATTGATATTTATATAAACATTTATAACGCTTTGATATTACTGACCTCTGCCTATTGTGACTTTTACTGTTCGCTATCTTCGGCACCCGCGTTTAATTTACTTGACTATGATAAAGTAAGGGACAACGGGTACCTGCATTTCAGGTCTCATGGGAGGCCTACATAGGTATCTGGAAACACAAACGTAGGCCTACCTAGATTAAGGCAATGTATAACATGGATTATCAAAAGCACCTGCGATATTCGGATTATTTAGGGCCCCGTCTGGATTATGTATAGGACATGTTCTTGATATTATTGTATCAAATTTTCTTACGCTTTGTTTACTTATTCCCCGTGAAATTTTCTAGCGGGTCCAGCGCGAAGCGCTGGTGCCCGCTAGTGCACATTATTTACGGAACGTTCATAAATCAACGTAAAAATAGCAAATTATTTTGGCGCGCTACGCCGGCAGATGTCTACGGCCCTATTTTCATGTACTGGTCCAGCTAAAAAAGCATGAATGGCAAATTCATGTCAATAGCAAAAACATATTTAAAGCCAGGATATATAATTGGAGGGAGCATCCTAAATGGAGTAATTGGTTTCAAAAACAGAGATCCGTGCTTAAATATGTGAAGTTATTCAGGGGATTAAAGACCATGGCACTAAACCAAAGATACCTGCAATTGAAGTGGGAGTTCTGATTCACTCTAGATTCTACAACCTGCCCTCCTAGATGTGATGCGTCCATCAAAATAGAATATGAAACATGGTCACAAAAAAATCCCGTAAACTATATTATATCTATGTTCTCTGAACTTGATAACAATGAACGGGGACAAGAAAGTTTCAGGTGCAGGCAGTAATACAGGGGGGAGGGGGGGGGGTCAAAAAAGTGTGTGGCATAGCAAGAGGGGGGGGGGAGTCAAAAAAGTTTGTGGCATGGCGAGAGGGGGGTCAAAAAAGTGTTGATATACCAAAAATGAAATTATCAAGCCCCCCCTCCCACCAAAGTATTTATGAACGGTCCCTTAGATGTATCTCTAGTGCTTTGATACCAATTGTTCTCGATAAGGGAGCAGTTCCATTTGTACGCGATAAAAATTGCGAGAATGTTCCGGGTCCCGATGAGTTTTTTTTATCAGGCCCCGATGAGATTTTTATCGCGTACAGTTGCGAGTAGCAAAGGATTATTTATCGAGTAGCGTATTACCGCTTGTTTAAATATAACGAAAGATAAGTGGTCGGTATGTAAATAGAGCTTCGGGTTATTTATTCTAGTTGTAAGGTACAAATTCAGCATTTCATGTTTTTAGAGATAATGTTATTGATTATGGATGTTTAACGTAAATTGTATTATCCTCGTGTATTTGCTAAACAATGTCCCGCTCTATTTGCTAAACATACCCCAGGGTATGGCAGAGGCCTCGTATCGGGCCCCGATGTCTATTTTATCGGGGCCTGATGACTATTTTATCGCGTATCAACTTGAAAAACATCGGGTCCAAAACATATCAGGCCCCGATACAGTCGCGATAAATTTATCGCGTATAAATGGAACTGTTCCCTAACTCATTTGGTAGAGTTCAGTAGGTCACCACGACGGAAAGATTGATTATTTGGAGAATCAATAAAGGTTTTATACAATACCCTATTGTTTCTTATTTTAATATCCTTGTTTATAACGTAAAATGTGAACAGATTCAATGGTTTAACTCAATGCAATTTATCCAGTGATTTATCGGATTCTCCTAAGTGCAATTATCAAGAAGCAAAGTGTCTTCAGAACATTTTACTTGCGCAATATTTCAAGTATGTGAAGTATTATCAATCATATGAACTAATTTCAACAATGTGTTATCACCTTTGGCTCATTTAATATACGAGGAACCTGTAATAAATTACAAGCACAACAATGCCTTGCTTGTAGATTCTCACTCCATACCATCATACACTCTCAGAACAAAGGTTAAAAATCTTTAACCATATTGGTTAAAATTTTAACCAACGGGAGGTTACCAGGTGAACCACACAATTGGTTGGTTAAAACCATAACTAACAGCTGTTGGTTAAACTTTAACCTGTGGTTAGTTATAATTTGTAATAATTTGTTGGTTAATATGTTTTAACCAACGGTGTTTAGTTAAAAAAATGTTGGTTAAGTTTTATAATTTTTAGTTAAACTTTAACCCAGACAACATTACAATAGTGGCCCAATATTGATGTTTCATTGGCCCAAAATTGGCTTTCAATATTGGCGCCAACCCGTAACCAATGTAGTATACTTTTTAAACATTATTTTAATACATGGTTTTTTTGATACCTTTTCTGAGAGTGTACCATCATGCTGCAGTAATATTCATGTACTTGTTTTAACTGTGTAAATCCTATAGGATCAGTTTACTTGGAAGGATAAACTACATTAACAACGCTTTATACTGACTTCAAAAAATCCATAGTTCAATGCACGCATCAAGCTTTACCGTTTCAAATCGTGCACAATGTTTTTTTGATTCACCCTGGATAAGGATATGGTTGGTTGAGGAATTGAACCCGGGATTCCTGCGTGGAAGCGCTAGAGCGTGGCCACTATGCTATACTATTTAGTATGGAGTTATTCAAGCATCACATTCCGTACGCGTGTGATCCCCATACTTCTTTCAAAATTAAAACAATGATTCGATTAGCAATGAAAATTATTCATTAGGACTCCGTGTACAATTACGTGACCTCGTTTTCGAGCTAATTTCATTATACTGATGCAAAGTCTTTTATAACTGTAAGTTTCAAGCGGGACACTGCAACGTAGTCTAAATTTAACCGGATTGACCGCACGGTTCTTGAGGGCGTATCAGCCCGTATCAGTGGGACTTTCAAAAAGAGTGCCGCCTCCTTATAGTTAATTCCTCCATGGTGGAGCGACCAGCGGGTGGTACGAGACCCAATAATGTATAAAGAAACCTGTAGAAATATTGCGCGCGAATCGTGCAACAAAAATCAATTTTTATACTTAAATGGTCATGGAAAACTTTCCTTAAGCCATATCTTGTTTTAATAGCTTGAATAATGAAACCTTGAAACAAATACGCGCAAAGCGCGCACAAATTGGCATTTTTAACAATCTTGAAATCTTTTTGTTTTGTATTTACTCTTTTGTCAATGGTGGCCCCCACCCTGAATACGCCAATGGGCCCAGGTCGTTTGATAAGTGAACTTTCAAAGGGCAAAGCAATTAAAAACATTGTGTTGATGCTAACTGCAAAATGTCATGTCCTTTTTTCAATTCAATTCAATTCAATTTATTATAAAATAACATCGTGGCCAAAGGCCAAATTGCGCATTTTTTACAATATAAAAAAAATAATCACAACATGTAAATGTTAACAGTACATCAAATCTCAATATGTATACTGGGCAGTAAAAATAAATTGTACAAAAAATTGAAGAAAAAAAAGCACACATAAACCCCCTTTACCACACAATTTGACAACACATGTATCCACTAAGCATGCCCCCCCCCCCCCCCCCCCCCAAATATGATATTGACCAAATATTGCACATTATCAAATAATCACAACATGTAAATGTAAACAATACATAAAATCACAATACATGTATACTGGGCAGTCACCTAAAATGAATTGTTCAAAAGATTGACAAAATAAGGCACAGGGCTGTTCTGAAAGCGGGATGTTCTGAATGATAATTGTGAAACTGAATTTGCATTGCGTAATCTTCTGCCATGAACTTCAAATCTGGTGTTGGGAAGGAGATGTTTTGTTCTAATATTGTCGGCCAGGCCTGATGCAAATTTAAGACACTGATTTGTTCTTCTACAAGCAAGGGATTCAAGATGACAAGCAGACAAAGCATCATCATAAGACGATCAAGCAGAAAAAGCATCATCATAAAACCAAGGATGGTTTTACATGCCCTTTTCTGAATTCTTTCAATTTCACACCTTTGTTTTGCTGTAATTCTTGAGTGCCAAATAGGGGCAGCATATTCAAGTACCGGTCTGAGATAACTTTTGAAGACAACATTTAATTCGCTCTTTATCAAAACCAAACTTTTTCAGTGAACGAAACATAAACAGGCGCTGGTTAGCTTTCACAAGCATGTTGCTAACCTTTGTGTCCCATTTTAAATCATTCTGAAGCCAAAGGCCAAGCACTTTTGCATTATCAACAAAAGGGAGGGACTCACCGCCAATTTTCAGCTAAGAAGTAGGCTTAGATTTGCCAAAATTAATTTGCAGAGCCTGACACTTGGTGGGATTAAGTTTCAAACAGTTTGTTTCAGACCAGTCCTTGAAATTATTCAAGTCATCTTGAAGGTTACCAATGACTTTCACATTGTGATTTTCAGCAAATGTTAAGTCGTCAACATGTTTCCAATACTCTGTACTTCAGTGGCGTAGCTCAGGGGGGGCAGGGGGGAAAATGCCCCCCTGACGAAAAAACCCGATTTGAGCCCCCGCCCCCCCCACCACCCTAAAAAAAAAGGGGTGAGAAAAAAAAGAAATAGGAAAAAATTGAGAAAAAAGACCGAGGTTATTAGCCAAATAGAAGGCAAAATTGTACATGTAGTACATTTACTATGCGATTTTTTTTGACTGAGCGATTTTTTTTGGACTGTGCGATATTTTTTGACCTCACTCATTATTTCTACCGGAGGGGGGGGGGGTCACACGGTTTTGACTTGACAAAAAGAAGGTCACACGTTTTTTCCTATTCAAGGGGGGGGGGGGGGGTCATACTGTTTTTACATGTGTCCACAAAATTCAATCTAAATTTATTTGGGTACAAGCTGAGACAAATATACCTGTATATTCAGGTATATTCGTCTCAGGGTACAAGCTTGTTTAGAGCCAACATTTACCTCAATCCACTAAAAGCAAAAATAAGTGTAAAGTCATAAATGTTAGCGCGCTACGCGCGAATTTCTTTAGTCAGTTGTGAGGGGGGAGCCATACCCTTTTTTCGATTTTGCGATATTTGCTCTCGTCCCCCCCCCCCCCCCCCCCCCCCGCCTCCGGTTGAAATAATGAACAGTCCCTTTATAGGAAGAGGCTATTCACCCACACATTATTACATACTGCAGACTTTTTACGCCCGAGTTCCCTCATAGCAAACCATACATTACATGCAAATATACGGGCAAATTATAACAACGGCATTATGAAATCAATATTGGTAAATGGTCGCAAAATATGAAATCCATAATAAAGATCTATGGTAGGCAAGGCGACCTATGTAAGAACCCGATTTATTTAAAAAGACTTCATTGAGGGATTATAACGGAATAAAGCTGATAATCACCGAATGAAGATTTCACACTAGACTAGTTTCGTAACATCCTTTAATACATGAACCGGAATTTCAAGCATAACATATTGCACTAGGCCAGACCTAAAGTATATAATATGCAGCAGATGATTACTTCACTATAATATTTAGTGGATTGATGACTGGATACACGGCGTTGTATATTGACTGACTTGTTGTTGATCTGACGGAAGTTTTTAGTGGCGTAGCAAATCCCATCGGGAATCAACCTGGAATAAAATTGTAAGTTAAAGCATCTCATCACTGTCAACTGGTCAAAGATTGTCATAGTGCGTATATTTATTTTGCACCACAAAAGGATAAGAAGAGATCTCTTCTCGTTTTTCCTGGAATACCATTAGTCCTTGCTACCAACATTTATGATTTTGGTACTTACTCAAGGCATAGTGTTGAAGGGAACCAATTTAATAACCTAACCATTTTCTTGACCAGACTTATTGCATAGGGTCACGCGTTATGAACTCGCCTCCCAAAAGGGTGGTGCCGTTACATTTTTTAGTTTCATGCTGTCATTTTCCTCAAATATTTTAAAAACCACAAAAGCTATCTCAACAAATTTTGTGTCATTTTAAAGCCCTAATAACAAGCTATCAGCCTGCAAAATGGCATTGGTATAGCTAATACAGAAAGGGAGATACAGCTGTTTGATGTTTGGGGACCAGGGTGGTGCTGGAAGGGGTGTCGCTGGAAGGGGTGCCGCCTGTACAGGGTGTCTAAAAAAACACCGTGCACGTGTTTACCAAGCTTATTGACCGTGAACTTATAGAATTTGGTGGAACAATTGTATACATATTGATAGCCATAACGGTTAGCTTTCATATTCCGTTTATTTCATCTGATTTGGTTTTGTCAATCTTGAGATATGACCTATTAACTAAAGCTACCTAAAGTCGACGTTGTGCCACTTTACAGTTTGCAATGAATAAAAAGGGTTACTCCGGAGAGGGGGTTGTTACCACCGGGGTTACCACCCTCTAAAAAAATCCAATCCGAAATGCAGAGTATGCTTATTTTGGTACCATGTTACAGCTAGAGGTTCCCTCTATCCATACATACTAAAACAAGTACAAACATTCCACGCATGACGTCACAATGACGTCACCAAACATGGCCGACCTCAAAATCCCGCCGTATTCGCTGGACAGTGAAATATCATACAAATCTTCGCCAAAAAGTTCTAAATATCGGAATTTCACCCGGTTTTTTGCTTATAAGTGATGGAAATGGTGTTTCTAACATAGGACCATGCTAAAATATTTCAGGAACGCATAATAAAAATATTTTTCAAAATGGCGATTTTAAAAAAAATGGTAAGGTGGCAACCACCTCCTACTATCGGACTTTGACGGCTTACCCTACCCCCGGGTAAGGTGGCAGCCTCTATTTGTTTTCGTCAAAATGAGCGCAGGGAATGTAAAATCGATCACCTAGACGCTGATCACCTAGATCACTGTTTGTTGCGTTCTAGCGCAATCTGCGGTCACCCTCCCTTAAGAGGACGAGGGTTTTAATGCTTATCTTAAGCATTCTTTCCGTAAAAGTGGCACAACTTCGATTTTAGGTAGCTTTAGTTAGTTGATCATATCTCAGGATTGACAAAACCAAATTAGATGAAATAAACGGCATAAGAAAGCTAAGTGTTTGGTCTACCGATATGTATACAATTGTTACACCAAATTCTAGAGGTTCATGGTCAATAAGTTGGGTAAACACGTGCACGGTTTTTTTTTAGACACCCTGTACAAACTCAATGGGATAATCCCATGCTTTGTTCTTTTTACAATAACTAGTCATCCCCTAATGTTACAAACACCATTTTGGTCCCATTTGAAAGGATATTTAGTAGTCTTTAATTTAAGTATGTGGTTCAACAGACTTGTCAACTATTTGTAACAACTAATTAATTATGGATAAGACCATGATCATCAGCTTTCTTCCTATTCGCTACACAGTCAACATGAATAATCAGCCTCAATTTACCGGATTTATAAAAATGACTATAACAAAAAAAGTTTTCAACCTATGACAGCAAAAGTATACATTTTTTGAAAGCTTGTAACTAGAGGAATTCAGAAATGCAGTTTATATCAGGGAAGGGTTCATCCAAATATATCTGAAAATTCTAAAAATATATAAAATAAAAATTGGAGATATTCACTAGTCGGTATAATTACTATACCGACGTAGTAACTTTGACAATTATATATCATCTAATGGGTAATGATAAGGGTAGGTATAGAAAATATATGGATCTCTAATTGAAAATAAAAAACTCTGATATTTTCCCGAACATTTCCGATCATAACATTTTAGTTCTTGGTCGTACTATAATCTTAATGGCATATTTGGTTTCCTCATGCAATTTCCCTTCAGAAAATGTATACTTTTACCACCTCAGGGGGTATACAAGCAAATATATTAAATTATTAAAATGTGTAAAGTTAAAATCATGTCGCGAAAGCCAAAATCCGTGTGTAACGCGAAAGGAGGCGAGCTTAAAACACATGACCCTAGTCTATTAAGGAAAATGGGTCTCCTGGTGAAGTCAATAATTTCTTGTTCTATTCATTCATTTATTAAGTTTATTGATTCTTTTGTCATGTTTGTCCTATGCTGGGCATGCATGGATTAACATAGGCCTAATCCCAACTTATCTTTTCTGGCATTTCTGGAGCAATCAATAACTTCTTTTCATAAACATGATGCCTTCAAGATGAGATGGATGCTGATTACGCAATCTGCACAGATTAGTTTTTTACAAGCATGGACTTATTTTATAGACTGATTAAGTCTGTGTTTCAAGAGATTGTTAGCTTCCACCTTACACACTTGCCTGAATAAGTACCAAAATCCTAGATTTTGGTACCAAGGACTAGAATACCATACCATTTGCTACCATTTTTGAAACTCAACCTTTTTAAAAACGCATCATCTTCGACGGCGCGAAGCTCAACTTTAAAATAAAAAAAATATGCGACTTCGGAAAGGTCTACGTTGAAAGTGTAAAGCATAAAGGTAGACTCTACCACCTTCACCGGAGGAGAGCACCTCCTTCGAAGCTCAACCATCTCCTTCAAGTCACTACCTTCGACGGCGCCGGAAGCTCAACCTTTTTAAAACAAAATTCTACATCGGTGCGAGGCATTTAGGCCTACATCGTGTGTAATGCCTTGATCGGTGGTTGTTCTTTAAAAGCTGCCAAAGAAATGTTAAACGGTCTTTTATTTCAAAACGGTGACCGTAAACAGCCAACGAATTACCTTTGAGGAACAATGATTTTATTTTGTTAGTTAAGCTGCTTGAACTAGGGTCTTGAACCAGGGTCTTTGCTTGAACACCGCATTGCAATTTTGTCCGCGACTCGCGCGCGTATTAATTTTAACTAGCGGGCACCAGCGCTTCGCGCTGGACCCGCTAGAAGATTTCACGGGGAATAAGTAAACAAAGCGTAAGAAAATTTGATACAATAATATCAAGAACATGTCCTATACATGTATACATAATCCAGACGGGGCCCTAAATAATCCGAATATCGCATGTGCTTTTGATAATCCTGGTTATACATTGCCTTAATCTAGGTAGGCCTACGTTTGTGTTTCCAGATACCTATGTAGGCCTCCCATGAGACCTGAAATGCAGGTACCCGTTGTCCCATTATATCCAGGGACCCCATAGGCCTAAGCCCTACCCCCTAATCCAGGTGCCCCAGGTGCCCTTAATAATGCACTGGATACCACATAATCAAGGTAGGCCCACTGCAGTGTGCCGTTATCTCGAGATACCCAGGTGCCCTTACTTTAGCATAGTCAAGTAAATTAAACGCGGGTGCCGAAGATAGCGGACAGTAAAAGTCATATCACAATAGGCAGAGGTCAGTAATATCAAAGCGTTATAAATGTTTATATAAATATCAATCAAGAGTATGTCCTTAAATAATTCAGGTACTAAGGTGCCCTTGATATAATGTAAATAACATGGTGCCCTTAATACACCATGAGCCTAGGCCCAATGTGCTCTTAAATAATACAGATACCCAAGATATTAATCCGAGTAGGCCTACTCCATCAACGTGTTCTTAATACCCCCAGTTATACTCCTGTCAGCGCATGTCTCTACCTATTTTGTACCCCAAATAATAAAAAGTTGAATTTTAATGTCAAAATTGAAAGTTACTTAAAATTAGCTTTTAAATGTCTCCCCCGATTCTTTTATTGCCCTGCCACCCCGTTTTCCTCCTTTAAAGGTATATTATGTGATCTTTCCATGGAACGCCCTCAACATCGAAAAAAAATTGAAAGCAGATTTTCTTGCAGATTTACATTTCTGATCATAAATCGTACTTACATTCCAAGTTACAGGGCGATACGATTCTTAATTACTTCAAAATCATGGTTTTAGAGTGAAAATAAACTGTCGGATATCCGACAACTTATTTTATTCTAGTCTAAATTCACTCTAAAACCATGATTTTGAGGTAATTAGGAATCGTATCGCTCTGTAACTTGGAATATATGTACGATTTATGATCAGAAATGTAAATCTGCAAGGAAATCTACTTTCTAAAAAAAATCACGAATAGAGGGCGCTCTCTGGAAAAGATCACATAATATGCCTTTAACATATGGTGCTGGTGCAAGTGTCGCCACTGCCCATATGCCCATACTGTATCCAGGTAATTCAGTAGGCCTACGTTCTGAGCGTTATAGTTTTATAGTCGGTCGTTTAGTTTTATGGTCGGCGGAGACTATCATCTAGATCACTTGTACCATTCCACGCTTGTACTTGAGCACAATGTGTGCCATCCGTGTTTTGTTTGGCCTATTTACATTAAATACATTATTCCTCCAATAGGCATGTGGGGCCTTAACGTATAGTATATGTAGTCCCTTTATCATGTTTGCTGTGTTCTATAAAGCCTCCCGAGATACTACCTGAGTGTACACCCTTAAAATCCAGTTATCACAGGTGGCCCACCTGCGCATAGTATATCCAGGTAATTTGAGACTCGTTTTATAGTGAACCCCGTAATCCAGATACCACGGATGCCCTGAAATAATCCAGTCACTCTATAATAATCATGATAATGTACCACACGTTCCGTTTATCCAGATGCCCCATGTGCCCTTATATCCAGATTATCAAGTAAGGGAAGTGCGGAGAGGAGGAGGTGGCTTAATAGGGTACACTATTAGAAAAAGGGTGCTTCAGAGGGGTTCTTGGCTGTCCCGTATAATGGTTTAAAGGTTCTTTGATTTTAAAGGCTCCAAAAGATTCTGTAGAGAACCTTTAGAGGTTCGAAAGACCAATGTTTGCCCATATTTTGCCTATTTTGAACCTTAAAATGGTTCTTTTTGGAACCTTTTAAGGTGATATAAAGGGTTCCATACGGGACAGCCAAGAACCCCTGAAGCTGAAGCATCCTTTTTCTAAGAGTGTACGGACTGCCTGCTTTCACTCTGCTCCGTTACAATGTTCACGGTTTGCGCCACAAACGCGTACACTTTTTGTCTGCGTCATTACGTGTGCGCCGAACCGCGTGCGCCATGTTAAACGCGGTCGCGCAGCACAACATAGAAACGGTTGACATGGTACTGCCAGTTTCTTTATCGTTAGCAAACGTCGCATTCATCTATGTTACTAATGTGAAAGTGTCACTTTAAGATCTGTGTAAGAGTTTTTGTTTACATTTAGAAAATGTCGTGAAATATTTTTATTTGTCGGACGTATAAATGCTTGTTACTATGCGATCTTTAAGAATAACAAACAGCCGCATATACAGAAATGTAGCTATATCCCTGAAGAGAATATTTTGGGTGAAGACCATATGTCATCACTCACTCCTAAAACCACAATTTGTGTCCGAACAGTAGCTACCCGAGTAAAATAAATTCAACATTTTGGATTTTCACATGTGATCCTTTCTGCGCATGTCTGAAAACGGGAAAAAACGGGTATTGAACTATCTAATTAGCTCGTGTATTAGAGGCGCAATTACCACGCTTTTTCAGTTGAAGAGGGACGCGAGTGCAAAATTATTATTGAACTATCTAATCAGGCGAGGGACCGAAAATTAGTATATAGATATTTCATTATTTAAGCTTAACAAGGTGGCTTCAGGACAGTTTTCCATGACAATTTTAGTTAAAACTCAATTTTGCGCGCTCCGCGCGCATATTTTCTACAGGTCTTAACATTGCCCTCAAACCATACCAAATATTCAAAATATTATGTGGGGGACGTTAAAAACATCATACTGGACCATTTAAGTGTTAGAAATGCCAATTTTTGCGCGCTTCGCGCGTATTTATTTCGATATTTTCTTATTTAAGCTTAACAAGGTGGCTTCAGGACAGTTTTCCATGACCAATTTTAGTTCAAAAAACCTCAAAAATGTTGTGCGCTCCGAGCGAATACAGGTTTTAACATTATTATGACCCCCAAACCACACCAAAAATTATAAATATTATGTGGGGGACGTTATTATCATACTGGACCATTAGTGTTCAATTTTTTGCGCGTTTCACGCGCGTATTAGTTTCAATATTTCATTATTTAAGCTTAACAAGATGGCTTCAGGACAGTTTTAAATGACCATTTTAGTTCAAAAACTCAAAATTTTGCGCGGCATGTTCTCTACCGGTTTTAATATTACAATGGCCCTCAAATCACACCAAATACTCAAAATATTGGAGTAACTTGTTGAAATATTGGAGTGACTTGTTGAAGATCAGTGCTAGTGGTTCAGCAAGTTCTTTAGCTAGTTCGTTCAGTAACTTGGGTGACATATCATCTGGACCTGCAGCTTTTGAAGGGTTGAGCTCTTGGAGATGTTTTCGACCTCTTCTGTAGTGACAACGATGTTGGTAAGTAAGTTCAGGTCATCCTTATAGTTGAACATTGTCTTGGCTGGTGGTGATTCTCCTATCTCTTCAGTAAACACCTAGGTGAAGAATTTGTTTACGGTTCCTCTGCTGTGTCTTTCCCTGGAGGGATGATTTCGCCAGCTTTGTTTTCAGTGGTCCTACGGTGTCTTTTACTTTCCTCTTTGATCTTATGTAGGCATAGAACCCCTTTGTGTTTCCATAGCGTATCCATAGCGTATTGAACGTATACATAGCGCGACTTTTACGTATTGATAGCGTATCACTAACTTATAACAAACTTATGGCAGCGTATCACAGCGTATGCAAGCGTATGATTAATGTATTCGTAGCGTATGTCCGCCGTGTTCCAGCGTATGTCCAGCGTTCTCGAGTTATGCACACCGTCTGAGTAAATTATGAGAAACCAATGCGCAGTGCGTTTGTTCTTACTCACGTTGGAAATTGGGTGATACAAGGGATTGCAGGTGATGGAAAGTTTACTCTATCACTGATTAATTGGGGATTAACGAAGGCGTATTGGCGTAGAAATGTCACCTTGACTTCGGTGCTTCCTGGTGTATATGACCGGTCTTGATATAAGATCGCAAATAATATGCTGCATATAAACCTCAAGTTGTATTTATGATGGCATAACAATGTATCCTTTAGTGTTCCTGGTGTATATGAACGGTGTTTGGAAATAGTTGGAAATAGTGCTTATTGAATTGTATGTTATTTTTGGGCTGTTGCCGAAATAAAGATGATGGTTTGGATCGATGGCATATCATTGTCCGATGTGTTTTTTTTAAAACAACACAATTAAAATACACTAAAATACACTAACCGCGTTTACACTAACCGCGTTTAATAAGTTCTCAAAGCGCGAATGCTCGCTAGCTGTACGGCACATACGCAAGCTGTATACGTACTGTAGAAACACGTTATGTACGTAACACGATCGCCAGATAAGTTGTGCATAAGGTAGACACGTCAGAATACGTCGAGACTCGTTGGAGAAACGTCAGGCATAGTTTAGACATACAGCACGTATAATTATGTTATCAACAGTCGTTATCACAACGTTGGCTGTACGTTTCCCCTTTTGCCGACGTACATCAACATTATATACCAACTTACGAGTAACGTACCTCTGACGTATGTCAGCGTATGTCAACGTATGTCTAATGTACCACGAACTTAGCGGGAACTTATGCAGAACGTATTAAGCACACGTATAGTGAATACGCTGAGAAATTTTGAACATGCTCAATCATTTTTCGCGGGCTCAGTGTTCCAAATTTTCAGCAGCGTATCAAAGCGTGCTCTTAACGTAAACGAGGTATCCCCAACTTATGTCAGTGTGCACCAACATATTTTCGATATTTCGCATACATTGGCATACGTTCAGGTGATACGCCATGGTGTGATACGCCATGGTGTGACAGGCCTTTACCTTTCCTACGCCACGCTATGTCTAGATGACAAGTAGAAGGAGTGGTCTTCGTGAATCTGATTATGACTACTAATCTTCATATAGGGGGTGAATCAAGCTTAATCCCATTGGAATGGTGAAAGTGGTCAGCTTACAAAACCGGTCAAAATTTGCTTATTGAGTAGATTACTTTCATGAACTAGTTTACATGCTTTACACAAACAAAAACAATTTCATGTCATGGTTCAATGCACACAACAAGGTCAAAGAGCCGTTTCAAGCCTGCAAATTATTTGTATGCACCCTATTTTATCATGTAAATTACCATTGTAAAAAACGACAAAAGTGACTTGCCAACATTATCAAACTTTCCTTAGGGACCGTTCATTATTTATGGTGGAGGGCGGTTGGGACAAATTCGAGATTCGTATAATTACCTAACCCCCCCTACAACTGAAACTGAAATTTACATGACCCCCCTGCTAACCTTATGGATACGTTGGCAAACTTTGCTTGTGCCCTATCCGAACGGCCAATAATTTTATGATGCCCCTTCGTTTTATTGTGTGAAAATATTACTGGCGAGCGTAGCGAGCTGGAATTTTTTCCATATTCACACATTTTGGGTGGTTTTTTGAGTCTTTATAACCCGAACAAGTTAGAACATTCTGAGCAGAAACGTATAATCTAGTGAAACGTTTTACTTTTGTTAGCATTGGTGCAAAGCAGAGATGAGGTGAAAAGCATGCAATAAATCACATTTTTAAATCATGAAATTGGATTTTGTAACATTATACACTCTGTGGCTCTAATGTCTCGACCGTTGATGTTTTTCCACCATATCGTCGATTTAGTGCTGTCCAGAAGTCGTCTCATATGACCCCCCCCCCCCCCCCCTCCTACAGTTTACCCCCCCCCCCCCCCCCCCTCCACCATAAATAATGAACGGTCCCTTAATTGATGATGGATATTACTAATGTTTTCAGGATTTTATCTTTATAGTTGTACTTTGCAATAACATCAACTTTTCCCGACCAAGGTTTCTATTTTGTCCTTTGCAATTTCTTATCATGATGTAATCGGTACCATAAATGAATGCATTCAGGTCGCGTATACTCAAAAAGTCACAGAGTTCCAATCAAGCGTATTTGAAAATGGCATTAAACTTGACTACATGATGAGCTGCTTCATTTTGGGGATATACATAATTTCTTAGTATTTCTTTGCTAGGAACGCTTGCGCATTCTGTCTATACGATAATAGGGTTTTAAGCTTTGTTTGTCTTCTCTTTATCACAGGCCATTAATGATGTCTAAGACACAAGAGAGACACGCACGAATCTTGCATCGATGCAAATATTGCCAAAGAAGATTCGTTGGAAATACAGGTTGGAGATTTCATAAACATAGACGCAGTCACGAACAGACAATTAAACCATACTGGTACAAGAAGAAGGAAACATCAGCCACAAAGTCCAAGGTTAAATGTGATGCCATTAGTGCAGGTGTAGAGGTACAACTACCATCATCTGGTAATCTTGATGATGTGACTGAGACGGTTCATGAACAGTCAAAACCAGCGCACAGATATTGTACTGATGACTGTCAGCCAACTGCTAGTCACAAAGCCATCACTAAATCTACAAACATACGTAAGAAACGGTATCATTGTCAGTTCTGTCCTCGATGCTTTTCCCAGAAAGGTGGACTAGTCATACATGAGCGTATCCACCGTGGTGATAAACCATTCGTTTGTGATATCTGTGATGCAGCATTTTATGACAAGAGCAACTTAAGGAAGCACCGTCGCATTCACACAGGAGAGAAATTGTATAAATGTAAATATTGCAACAAGGGGTTTACTGATGCGAGTGGCTGCAAGAACCATGAATATACTAACCACATCGGAAAAACTACACCCCGTTACAAATGTACCATATGTGACAAAGGTTTTAACACAAGTACACGACTACATGAGCATGAATTTCTGCATACGGGACAAACACCTCACATTTGCACATTGTGTGATAAAACTTTCACGACATCATCTACCATGCGTATCCACCAACAAATTCATAGTGGTGAGCGTCCATTTAAATGCGAGTTTGAGGGATGTAGCCCTGCATTTGTTCGGCGAAATAAGCTAAATGATCATATTAAAAGAATACATGTCAGAGAAAAACCACACCAATGTAAGTTTTGTGAAAGAGTGTTCGCAATAGCATCTTGTAGGAATCAACACGAACGTCGATGTCAACGTAACTCCAACGCAGTGACTAGGATACGTTTCAAGTGCAATTATTGTGAAGTTGATTTATCAACCAACACCGCCAGAATAGCACATGAAAGAATTCATACCGGCGAGAAGCCTTTTGTGTGTAGTTATTGTAAGGCAGCGTTTACTCATTCAAAATCTTTATGGAGTCACCAGAAACAGTGTGACAGATAATGGATGGAACGTCTGCGACGACCATACACGCTGTAACAAAAAGGGTTATACAGTTTTGAAAACAAATATTAAAAATATCTCCCGTAGAATTTGTTTCGAGTTTTAATGGCGTGCGAGTGGAATTTTCTTAGCTTTCGAATAAGCTTTGTTTCATGACAATCGATGGTCGGTAAACAGATATATGATCAATTGTCTAAAGTAGTCATGAAATCACCTGGGCCACTTTGGTGTAATCAATGGTAAAACTACTGGGATGAATATGAATGGAATCGAACCAGGAGTTAGTAGTAAAGCGCTCTTGATAGACAACAATGGCTCATTTCAAGTGGTTAATTAATAACAAAGAAGGTTGTCTTTACAAATATTATTTATTTATTTTATGACTATTTGAAAAAATCATGCACTATGAATACCTCTGTGAAGGGTATAACAGAATTACTCCCCATGGTTAGGGTATCATTCACCTTGAATGATACCCTAACCATTTAATTTATACATGATATAAGATTGTGTGATACTAGTATTGCAAAAGTGGCCAACCCGATTTCTAGACGACTTAGTAGATTAGTCATAAATATTAAACGCAAGTAGTTAAAAAGATGAAATAAAATGATTCTGGTAGCCAAAACGGAATTTAACACAAAGTGTAAACAATTTTGACATTGCATGATTTTAACATTGGATTAAAAATAAAATTGCGATTGTATAACTCTTTTTGTTACAGTCTGTACACTACTCCGAATATGGTACAGCCAAAAAATGTAACTGAATTATAGGATATTGCAGCCAGCAGGGAGGTCACGCTGCGTGTCAGATTTTGTTATACACAAGAAAACAATGGAGTCTCGGTGACTGCAATATTTGCTAGAAATAGCTTCGGAAAATGGTCTATTTGGACATCTCAAAAACTGAGAAACGTGTTAAAAATCATGTAAAATTTAGAGGAGGGTCATTAACATCTGCAGATCGGTAAAATGTACAGTATTAAACACGTTTTGTGACCAAATTTATGTCGTAAAATTTTAGGAAATTCACGTTTTGAAAATCTGTGGTCTTCGAAATTACAGGAATCCTAACTCATTCTAAATCTCATCAAGTCATGAAATGAACCCTCGTCTACAAAAAAGTCCATGTACGTATTGCTCTATCTGCTTGGAGATAGCGAAGACCACGCAAACATCATAGCTTCATACAACGGAATGAAATCCGCCATAGAGATTACATAGCGAAAATCGCAGTCCTCTGTGTAGGGAGCGTTGACAAAAGCAAGGTCCTTTGGCTATTGTGTTTGTGCATGTTTGTGACGACTGACCCCGTTTAACAATCTTCATAGCTTTCATATAGGGCTTTAGGTGACCTAACCATTGACTGATTGGCATCATATTGCTACCATACTAGGGGTTTCATAGCCCTAATTGGTAGGCATTGACAAAGTCCTGAATGAGTTGATTGAAAGATGGATATGCAGGACACACTAATAAAACTCTATTGTACATTTCACGGACATAAATTATGCTAATGAGCTCATTAAATGATGTCACTCGCATCATCGGGTTTTCCCGATGATTGAAATACGTTGATTGAAATTCTAGGTCGAGTAAAATGATGTTCTTATTTGTTGTCTGTGAGCTTTTCTGATTTTTTTCCCGTATTGGAATATTTTTTTATTGAAAATAGACAGTTCAAAGTAAACGTTGGTTCCAAGTTCAACTGACAGCACATGTATTAAAGGCGACAGCAACGGCAATATGCAAGCAACATTTGAGAAAAAACGATGCCCGACTTTGCAAGAAAGTGTACGGGGAAGTGTACGGGTGAACATGACAAACCAAAACAGCCTAGTAACTAATCACCTCCGTGGCGCAATTGGTTAGCGCGTTCGGCTGTTAACCGAAAGGTTGGTGGTTCGAGTCCAGCCGGGGGCGTTGTTACTTTTGCATTTAATGCAGATTGACAAACAAATCACAGTAAAAATATAATATTGACAAAATCACAGACCACTTCCACAAAAATCGCATCTGCGCATGCTCCTGTCGTGATCGAAATCCACCACACAAGCAATGGGCGAGTTTTATAAGTGGGACAGCAGCTGGTGGGGGTCTGTTCCATACATAGATTGCCCATTGGCATGACAAATGCCTAGTAGGTATACGTACCGCCCTAACATATAACTCACCGAGATATACCAGCAACATTTAGGAGAACCAGCCGGGAATTGAACCTGGGACCTTCCGCACAAATGATGAGTGTGCCAGCGTATAGACCAAAGAAGGACTTCCCCATCAGATCTATGACACTAACACACTTATACATGTATCTCGTGACAATACAGTTACAGGTTTCTTTTCCCTGCTGGAAGATGCACCATTTTATGGTGCAAACACGCATTTGTTATCAGGTCAGGACCAGAGTACAACTGCAACATGGACCAGTGCCTTTGATACACAAGGAAACATGAGAGTTGTCTCTTCTCAATTCGTCTGGCTATGTCTTACACACTGAACAGCAGTTTAAATGATTGAAACATTTATATGATGCCATTTCAAATACAAAAACACATGTTTTTATTTCATGATACAAAATATGAATATGAATATGAATATCAACAATATTGTTATTTTAAGTCATCTGGCAAAGGATGATTACATATGTATTAAGTAAGGTGAGGTTTACAGTTTGAATGGCTAAATGAAATCGCATGTTACATGTTCTTGCTCATTTTGTCTAAACATATCGTGGCTGTTCTGTCAATACCGTATCTCAATCCGGTCCATCAGTAAGTAATACTTATGTATAACCTTTGGGCGGTGTGCTCTAAACATGTTCAAGGGCCAAACCACATCTGTACTCTTGCCCCTGATGTATAAAGCAAATCTTCCTATGCATAACCATTGAACAGTTTTACTTCATACATGCTACAGGGTCAGAAAAATATTCAAGGTTTTGACAGAACAGCAAGGATGGATATGCCTCCATACAATGCATAGAAGCATATTTATCAAGTATAAATGACATGAGCAATAAACAAGGACAAAAAAAAAAAAAAAAATAAGAAAAGGTTGACTTTAAACAAAGTTGAGCAAGGAATGATTTGTCTTCTTCAGCAATACACTGATTGCAAAGGCCTAGTCTTACTACCTCCTTAATTTAAGCAGCATACTTCAGTTAACACATGTACAATGGTGGGTTTTAATTGGTCCATTTTGAAGAAAAAACAGACTTTTAGTCCAAATGACATCTTCAGCATTTTCAAATGTTATTATTCACTATCGCTTTGTCGGTCAAAGTAATAGCATGAAACCATGTGATAGATAATTCAAAAAAAGAGAATTCAAAGACCCTTAAAGAGTATACATGTACCTCTTTACTCCTAGTACTTAGCAGCTTGCGATAAATCTAAACTTTTTAAACCATCAATCTAATCCAGGGATTTTCATTCAAAGGTAAAGTGTCTGTATTTCCAAGAAAAATATTTTGAGTCAGAAGATGTTTAACATTTCTCTCATTTTTGTCTCTTCATTTTCACTATCACTTTAAACCGTATAGATCTACTTCATGAATGACATGAGTATTGTATCGAGATCGGTAGCTACACCCCACATTGTAACTGGATATTTAAGGGTACTTTCTTCATTGCATTAGGTGACAAAGAAGAAGAAAAAACCTGTTCTACGGACCAGAACAACCTATTTATTTATTTTGTGCATGTATTTTTTTAAACACTTATTATTTTTTAATTGAAGAACATTTTGGAACATTTTAAACATACGCCAAAATGTTTCACACGATTTTTGAAAATACAAAAAACTTAACTGTCAACCAACCCTACCCGAGAGGTCCTTTAGCCTGTTGAACAGGGTTGTGTTTTTTTGGCCACTTATAGGACAAAACAAATGTTAATAATCAGACTGTATGTCTCTCTACTGTGCACATTCTATTAATTCTGATTCCAATACACTTTTCAATAACAATTTTTCAAAATCAGCTGACATATGATGATACCGGTACATAAAAGTATTTCTAAACTATATAAATATACTTTAAGGCATAACAAATATAATTTAAACAAAATATATTCTGGACAAATGATCGTTAGTACAGTGAACTTTAGGACCCAGTCATTCATTACTCACAGGGTAGGATAAAGTGTCTCATTTTAACTAAACTCCTCAAAAAATGTTCAGAATATCTCTTTTCAATCGCCTTTATATCTGGTGATATCTATATTACATTGTGTTGCATACCACTGGAAAGTTGATGTGTTGATTTTTCCAATGATACAAACTTTGTGGCAATTACGTGTTGCAGTGTTTAGCCACTTTCTTGACAATGTGGGGAAGTCTCAATCTGAATGTGTCAAAATCACCACTATTTTGTGCTGAAATCACCAACTACAGACTACAATATGTTGTCTTGTCTGTTCAGTGAAGTGTTACTTTGACAGTGTTGAGTGATGCTCTGTTTGCTTTTTAAGACAAAATAGCAATGATTTTGGCACATTCAAATTGAGACCTCCTCTTATTATTATACATATGGTTGAGCACTGAGACAAATAATGGCTACAAGTTGGTATCATTGGAAAGATAAACACATCAGCTTTCCATGAATATGCAGCACAATATGAACATATCACAAGACATGTGATTTAAAAAGATCTCTTAACTTTAGTGAGGGGTTTGTTTATATGATGTACTTTTATTCCATCCGATACTTGATGCATGGCTGGAACCTAGAGAGCATTAGTTCCCAATGTTCACATTCACACAAAATGTTAAAATATTTCTAAATATTTATATAAATTTTCAACAGACACATTTACCACTAATTATATAAATAAGACTAAATTATGATGTAACTAAACATTCTTAATACAATTTTGAAATAAAATGATTTCCAATGAAAATTCAACAGCATTATTGTTGAATTTTAAAGTTGTTCTCTACGGCCAGGCAAAATACTCCTTGTTCTTAAAAACCAAGAGTAGTTCCAAGTAACATACATAAAATATTGATTCAGAGAAGCGACACTTTGCATAGCTAATATCAAGGCAACAATTTGGTTTAAAACAAAACCCCATCTAAGACCAGAAATATTGCTGTTTTTGCTTTATTAAATGTGGACATCGATAAAAACTAAGAACTCTGGTGATAGATTACAAAGTTAAATGACACAGAAGTCATCCAAGTCCAATACAGTTTCACAGTCTGCATTTTTCAGTTAATATTATAAATGTCCCCGATAATGTAGAAATATAAACAGCCATTAAGTGCTCTATACAATTATGGAGCTATGGTAACATCAACAATAGATATGGTAAACGGATGATATGTGCACATCGTAACAATCAACATATTATTTCCCTCAATTGCATGAAGGTACAGATACCTCAACAAAAGAAGGTCATACACTTTGTTCATGTCCTATAGAGCGACTTCCAATTATTTGTTGACCAAACAGGCTAGATTTTTTGGCATAATTTGGTACAAAATTGGCAGCAAAAAACTAAGATAAGCCATAATTAGCACCATTTAATGAAAATATGTGCCATTTCCTACATGTTGCATCTTTGTACCAAGTTTAGTGTAAAACTTATTTGATAAATATTATGTTTTGGATTAAGCCTGTAAATTTCCGTTTAATGCTCTGACCGTTAAACGTTGAATGAAACATTTAAACGCTGTATGATGCCACGAAGTTTGTCGCCAAATTTGGGACCTGCATTTTAAATTGCAGGAAAGTTTTACACTGCCCACACATGCATTAAGTTATTTGCACAGTGTAGGTTAACAAAAGTTACTCGAAAACTGAGTTAAACCAACCTTGTAATGTTGCTAATAAATTAAATGAAACAAGTCCGAGAAAATGTTTCTATGTGTGTCCATTCCTTGGCATTCAAGCCAGTGTCACTGTATTCATTTCATTTTATTGCGATCGTTAGTCGCCATTATTTTATTTTTCCCACAATTCTTTGCTACTTGCTTAGTCTAAATCCTCAGTCGTTTAACAATATCGATATGATATAATTCATGTATGATATAGAGGCCGACGTTGATTTCTCCCTGTGTTTTTTTTAGGAATTTATTTCTAGAAACATTATGGTAATAATTTGGTACAACAAGGCCGTTTCTACTGGGAGGGAGGGGGGGGGGGGTGGTTTAGGAGTTTATTTCTAGAAACATCGTAATCATTTTGGCAATTATATTTGTTACAACAAGGCCGTGATGGTTGTACGGAATGAGAATTATGAGTAAGCTTACTTGTTTACCTCAAATTTAGTTTGACTCTTAAAATTGTATTAAGGCTTACGTTAAGCTGTTTAGCGAATTCTGTAAACGTTTAGAACTTACAGGCTTATTTTGGATCCAATATTTTCTGACACTTGGATTATCAAAACATAATAATGGTTGCAATCAGTCTTTGTATGAAAAGAAATGAGCATTTTGGGATGTTTTCAGATTATTTTACAACTTAACCTCAGATGACCTATTACCTTGCTATGTGACCTTTTACCTCATTGGCATGAAGGTTCACAAGTTGTATATTTGTACCGAGTTAGATCACTGTTGAACTTTGTATGAAACAAAAATGGAGAAAGCAACAAGTGTATACCAAAAATGTTTGACAGACTGGCAAATGATGCCCAGCCATAAGGTTTCTCCTACAGACTACCTAAAAGATGATATTTGCAGGTGCTATATTAATTTTCATTCATGGGGAATATAAGCACATGTTTATATTTTTAAAGCAAATACGAAAATCTCAAATATACAGGTGAGTCCAAACATTTAGGTCCCGATTTCAATGATTTTTAAAACTAATTTACAAACATGATGTCGGTATTGACATGATTATTTTTAAAATTGGTATCTATCAATTATTCCTTACTCCAACAACAAGAAAGGGTGAAATCTTACTTTTTCATGACATTACTATGAATTACATTGCGTGCCTTTTGATAGAGACAACACAAGGCATGTTGGTATTTACCCATACTTGATGGTTATACCTTTGTTTTTCATAACATGGATAAGGCCAAACTCTTTAATTTAGTGGTATTAGTAAACTATAATACATGTCATGAACAATTTATACACATGAAACTCCACTAACCCATATCCTTTATAACCAACTCTAAGACATGTTTCTTCCATATAAGGCCACACAAAAACCTGTTCTATGGGCCTGACTGACCCATTTTTATTATCTTTATTTCCCAAATTGTTTAAAATTTGTGAAATATTTTGAAAATTGCCTGAAAATTAACCAAAATGAAAAAATGATACCGTACTGTGGTTGATCCAGCACAATTTGCACGCCCTGGTTTGGGGGATGCCAATCCCCCCCCCCTACATCAAAATTTCTTTCTGACTCAGCGGCACATTTCCAGAATTGTTTGAGAAAAAAAACAGACCGACCGACCCCACCTGAGAGGTCCGTTTGCACGTAGAACAAGGGGTTTTTTGGTCACCAAAAAAAAATTGTACAAAGTGTAGATGCTTTTTATTGGAAACAGGAAAGATGACTTAAAGTTGGGACTGGAGGAGGATGCACAATTTGGGAACATTGTTATAAATCCAATAATTTCAAAATTATTTAAAAGGGTGGAACATGTGTAATTACTACCTGTCAAGTAAACTTTGCACAACAAGAAATTGACCAATTTTTAGGGGCCATATCTCCTGTAATCTGGAAAAACCTAGTAAGTCAAATTTTGGAGACAAATTGAGTTAGACCCATATTTGGACATATTGGTTTTTCCCCTTCAGTTTATCAAGTTAAAGTGTGTGAAACTCTTCCCTGTCGGCAGTTTTTCATCTGGAAGAACCTAGTATGGAAAAAATATGGGAACAGTTTTCCTTTTGTTTTCTCAAATATACGTTCAACAGACTTACTAGGTTTTTCCAGATTACAGGAGATGTAAACCTGATCATCAGCTAATGATGTAATGTAAACAAATCATTTGGGATTTTTCTGTGTGGGATTTATTCTATTTTTAAACCAAAGACTGTTGTCACAAGATTGAAAATAGGCTATGAATAATGATGCAAATTCAAACGTCAGTTCTATGCAAGCCTAGATCTTTAGAAATAACATTACCTGTGTGCTATTATATTAGGATAAAGGAACTGGCCAGGTTAGATTATCACACTTTCAAGCCCATCACACTTTCAAGCCTTAAAATAAGGAGGCATGTGGTGCCAATTGGCTCTCAGAAAGTTACCAATTGCGCCTGAAAATCAAAACGAGAGCATCAATGATGCAGAAGCTCACTACAGCTGAGAATTTGCGAAAATTCATAACTCATAACACATGTCTATATATAAACCACTATAATCTGTCCAGCATATAACAAATGATGCAAAGCTCGAATACATATTATACCTTACATGAAACAAGAATTATATATATATTATTATGCATTCACCGTTCACCGTGTAAGCACATTTGCCCTTCTATATGCTTCGGTTGAGATTTCATAAGATCAAGAAATAGTCTCTTTCTGGTATTAAAACAAAATATTGCCAAACACCTTGGATATTAAATGGTGCGACCTAATGGTAGATGATTGTTCTCTTTTGTAATGTGTGAAGGTTCAATAAATAATATGTACAGAGATGAATAACTTGGGTACATAACAATGGCAAAATACAACACCTATTTTATGAAAATATGCATCATTTAATGAAAATAATAATATGTGTACAGGTCACCAAACTCCCATGGCCCCTGGATCTTAGGCCAAGTAAAAATAAAACTAGTTTCTCGTGCTAACTTTTTGAAAAAAGGAAGATGAGGGCATTTTTTTTCTTCTTCCCAAAATGGCGAATGCCCCTTTTTCGAAAACTGGTTTCGCTTTTTCCAACATGGTGGAAATGTTTTTGCTTCAAAATGGCCGCCACTTTTCTAAGACTAGCTTTATAACCTTAAAATGGATACATACTGGAAACTGCTCGCGATATTTTGCATGTTTATTTTAATATAACTCAAGGATTTATTCTCTATTTTTTCTCTTTCAGGAATAAAAAGCTAAACAAGAAAAGATGTGTATTCTAGATTTACAAACTATCAGTGTGATCTCGGGAATATCTTGATAAATAAATCAGTTCCAGCCAAAAACGACAAACAAATGTCCCGAAGACCACACTGGTATTTTAAAACACCAGTTTTACCCACGGTTTATTTATATCATCTGATGATACAGTTTAATTTTTATCATGTTTTGATAATTAACAGTTTGCCTGTTATGTTGTTCTTTGATTTTAACAGGTTTTTTTTAAATATTGACACGTTCTCCATTTACAACATCAGTGTGATCTTGAGAACATTAAAAAAAGAAAAATTAAAAATTTTTAAAAAATTGAAGAAAAAAAACTATTTTTTGACGCGGCGGCCAAAATGGATGCGCACGCGCGGGGAAGAGAAACTACTTTTTTTTTATTATTTGGCCTTGTAAATGGTGCGCCACTTTGACTTTGGTAATGCCACAAAAACCAGTTGGCGAATTGGCATTCTCTTCTGGATGGTTCAATAAGTAACAATAACATTTACCGAGGTGATTGGTTTAGGGGAATATTGAGAATAAGATAGGCTTTCCTCTGATATCAAAATAGTACTACTACATAGTTAACCATACATAGCCTATAGGCATAGGCTGGGATTTTCGGGAATTAGTGCTCCTGGGACTCGATTTTGTTTTTCGGGCGGGACTCGGGATTTACGAAAATTGGTAGTCCAGATTTTCGAGGAAGTGAAAACGCAATAAAATATACTAAATATCCACCAAAGTGTACTGTACTGTAGATATGTAATTTTGTTCTCTGTGTTGTCTTCATTCATGCATTTATTATTGTCACATCTGCACCGGTTTTAATCAGCTTCCGGACATTAACATTACATATTAAATTCGCGACTCGTTCAAGATTTACCATCAGAATAATTTTGTGAACTACCAAAATGCATAAAACTTTCATAAGTGCAACCAAATGTGCACAATGAAGCGAATTTTAGAGCAACATCGTGCGTATACGTAAACACACCGCTGGCGATGTAAGCGGCGCCATACTCTTGGGTTCCTTTTTTAGTAGGAGAACCGTATGAGGAACAGGCGGGGTTGGACGATGATGTATCATTTATTTTAAAGACCCCTTTTCATTTTATATTTGGTTTATTTTGTACTCACGTCTAGGCTATATCAGCCTTTCGACTCACTCGTAGTCATTTTTTATCTGCGAACGTTTTCAGTATTTTACTTTTACTGTAAATTAACGATATTGAAAGCTTAACAGTGGAAAGAAGTTCCACAAACGCAGTAGCGTGTGCGCGAGTATACACGGACACCAACAAGATTCATGGGGTCATCGCGGACCAATCGGAGTCGTTGGATCAGATCAGCTGTCAGATTTGTTTACCATTTTAAATGATCAATATTCATGAATACGATGCATAATTAATTAAATGTTACCATATATGGCAAGATCATGACTCACGATTCGAACGATACCAAATTTATTTATAGGTAAGTCAGTGCATAGTGTCGCCTATCTATGGAAAATACGATGTATTTGGAAGATAAATCACCACTTTAGGACACAGTTTGCCTCAATAAAGGCATGATTTTTGTACTTCCTCCCTCATCAATAAATTTGATTTTGTTTAACTGAGGGTTAAAGTATATATTGAAGAATCAAAAAATGATGTAAAACAAAAATTGATATCCGCCAGATTTTTCACCCCCATTTCAACTTTGACGAGCTTTATCTCGAAATATCCTGTGCGACTTATGTCTGGTTTCGTCGGAGCGGGTCACATATTATAATAATTATATCATGAATAATAATGATCTCTAACCCTTCCTGTCGTGATTTCTGTAGTAAGCCAATCACAATGAGACAAACACGCATGTACATCATGATACATGCATGCCGTGTGTTAATCAAATTTTATGTCATAGCGTTTTACACGTATTGTCAATACAGTTTTGACAATAAAGAAAATAACGAAAAATTTCCAAGTTTGTCGAATGGCAATCTAACTCATTTTATAACATATTCATGCGATCATATTGTTTCACCATCTCAATATACATTTTCCGACAAATACCACTTGCGTGACCAAGATAAAACCATGTTTCATAGTCGCACTTTCCCCTTGACCTTTACCGTGACCTTTCGCATCGAGTCGCTTTAGCTTACTTGTAGTAAGCTAAAAAAAGACCGTTAATAATTGCCGTCAATCTTGCGCTCGTCTCTCGTTCGGCCTTGTATAAACACGGTTTGGTTATTGTTTGTAGTGTGTCAATTGAGCTAAGTTTTGTTTGACCCTAAATTTGTCTTCTTCAGTAATTACTGGTTCTTGTTAAAACTTGTCCCTGGTTCTTGTCTGCTTATTTCAAGGCTTGCATGCCTTCCATTTGATAATGCTGTTATTCCAACCCTATTTGTTCATGAACTGCTAGTAGTATACAATGGGTATACTGCAACTGTGGCTGAACAGAACTCCAAAACAGTATATGGTAAAGAGCTCACCAATATAAAGTATACACTTTGTTTATGCCCTACAGAGTGACTTCTGGTTATTTTCTGACCAAACCAAGCTAGATAGACATTTGGATGAATCTTTTTGTCACAATTTGGTACCAAATTTGCCACAAATCAACGCAGGCAGATAAAAGAGGATCAGATTATGGGAAGCAGTATGCAATCTACAAAACAACAAGTATTTTCATTTTCATTTTGTGCAGAGTTAATGTTTTATCATTTTCAATCAGTGTGGGGGTGCGTGCGTGTGTGTCATATCAATCTACAGGGAGAGTCAGAAAGACCGGACGCTTTTTTGTTACAGGCATCAAGAGAATATCAGGCCTGTTTATTAAAAATCAATAACGGTGTTAGAAAATGATTAAGCTTCCATTGAAGAAAAGAATATTTGAAATTGCTCATTGGGTTAACACGCTACAAAACAGTTCCCATTCTTTCTGACTCACCCTGTACAATGGTATTTAATAAGCTGAATATGAGTTGTAGATTGCTATGGTTTAATCAGTTCTAAATTGGCAGAGGTATACATTTTGTATCTCTCCACACGCATAAGTAATCCAATCGTACACAAGCTACGCAAGAGCACAATTTACAATGCGCCATGCAGGCGTTTTGCACACCCAAGTGGCTGTAAGGAGGTTTGCCAATTTGGAACTGACTCAACTTTAATTGAGACTGGCAATGCACACACATGGGAACACCATCTAATTACCTTCAACAGTGAAACAGGATTTAAATCCAATTTGATTAATAAATAGAAGCAAATATTGCAATGCGAATATTGCAGGGGTAGAAATCCACCACATGTTGTGAGCATACAAAAGAATTTGAGCAAACAAATATTTGACAGGCATCCATTGATACTTGCCAATTGTCATTTCAAATAAATATAAAAATCTGAAACTGTTTACAAGATTTTGATAATATCTTTTTAAAGATCTCTGTCAGAATGGATTCTTGAATGCTAACTTAAGTTCGTTACCCTAATTCCATAAGAACGTCACTTTTTGGTAATTAAGTTTAATTACGTAATAAACTGAAAATCCATTCTTGCTGCAATTCTCCTTTACAAAGTTGCATACTAAACAGATTTTCATAAGTTTTAATCCATTGATTATCATTTATTCACACGATTCGAGTTGGATTTGAGTAAAATGTGATAAAATTCTACCCCTGATTATAATAACTATTTCCATAGATATCTGAACTTGAACTGTAAATTGACAATGTTGATACAAAAATGTTGTTGAATGTTGAATTATTGCATTTTACAATTATTCGTCAAGGTACCTTGTGTCTTACAAGTTACCTTGTGTCTTACAAAAGTACCAAGGTGCAATTTGTTCAGTGTGCTGCTTTTTCAAAAACAGTTGCCGTATTTATTTACATTAAAACGAGGACTTTCACATAATGGCTATAATTGTTATTGACTTTGTCATCAATATGACAGTAAACTCAACTCTCAAACACACATAATTTTGTGTAACTTGTGTACAAAAATTGGCATATTGTCATACATAATTGCTTGAAATCGTTTTATAACCTTTTTTATTTAGAGGCTAGAGTGCATTACTGTGCATCAACAATTGAGAAAAATAGCTGTGTGTCTAAAAAACTGTCAAAAAGACCATCCACCCAATGTTTTGCCCGAAACCAGTTTTAATAGGTTGCAAATGGTTTAAATACTGCAGTTTTATGCAAATGTGTATGTATCCATGATTCAATCAAGAGTGCAATATTCTTTAGATGTCCTTTTTTAGATTATAGACCATAACGTTGTATAACATAGACCTACAGTACTGCTACTACACTTAAAACAGGGGAGTTGTTGAAACATTAATAACTGTTAATGGCTTAATGACTACTGAATTCTTGTGATGAAGTACAGGCAACAAGCCTAACTATGAAATAGTGTGATGGACACCATCTGATTTACTAACATTAACATACAAGGTAATGGTTACTACATGTACATAAGCTCCAGTCTGAGCTTTTTCTATCATAGCTTTATGTATTGATTTACTTTCATCTTACTTTGTATAAGACCAACTGTAACTTGTCATGCTGGAGGCAAGAATCAAATCAGAGTGATGATATCAATTAAATGGCACATTTATTGTGCAGCAGATAATCAGATTTCAGATTGATGAGACATGATGAAATATTTGTTCCAATCAAATTCTTTTCAACTCACTACTGTGTTTTCCAGGGCTAGAATTTCGTTTCACCTTGCGAGAATCCAAACACCACATTTTATGAGAGTCCAAGATTCTCAGCAATTGAGTTGTGTGATTTTTAAAATTTGTGAGAATTCAATTAGAATCTTGCATACCTGTCCACAAGAATCAATTGAGAATCGGATTTTCGACTGTTTGCCTACCACATGTCACTTTTTGATTGGATGTGTTCCATGACCTTCTAAAGGGAGAGTCTGAATCAACAGGCATTTTTTTGGCAAAAGTGTCACAAAAATTTTAAGCAAGTAAACTGAAAATCAATTATAAATTTTGAAAGATCATGTATTCAATAAAAAAAAAAAATTCAATCATTGCCTTATTACACCAATTTCAGTAGAGCCCTTTTAAGCCAATTCACGGAATAGTAATTACCATGCCATTCTACACATTATTTTAATGTAGCGTACATTCTTATAATAATAACCAGCTATGATAATTACTTTGCATTACTGCTATCCCATGGATTGGCTCTAAAATGGAGGGCGTTACTAAAATTTGGTGAAACTATTAATACAATTTTTTAGTTTTAGTATTGATTTGAATATAATACTCACAGGAGCCTTGACCTTTTGCAAAGGAGAGAAAAGAGCGGGCAAGAGTGAGAGTGCTCTTACTTGTGTATGACCCTTTTGCCTAAAAAGTGGGGGTTCTTTCTGACTCACCCTTTATCTTATTGTAGCTACACATACTGAGCTATTGGATCTTACTAATAGGTCAAAATACACTGGCAAATCGCTTTTTAAACATAGTAAAGAGTGAACCTATAGCAGTACAAAGCTACAAAGCAATAAGATCTCTAACAGAGACAGTACGCAATGGCAAACCAACGCTTCACCTTATATATTGAATGAATCGTAATCATGGTGTTACACCATCCCACTGAATTAAATACTGCACTTTACCATCAGTCGTAAGTCTCTTCCCAAGCACTGTATACTTCTCCCCACAAGCTATCCTACCATCTGCTCCAAAATAGGATGACACCGATCGCTTGAGATCATTCAAGGACACTGACTTTGTGTTCATTCCATTCATAATTATTCCGTTCACTGCCATATCGCCACCAGCACACATATCAGTCATCGGCAATGCTCTTATGGTAGATTGTTTAGGTGAAGTCATTGACCTTTTGCCCAAGGATTTTGGTGATGTAACACGTGACTTTATAGGAGATTTTTGCAGTGACCATGCAGGTGATTTGCTTGGTGACATTGCATGGATTTTGCTTGGTGATTTTGACAATGATTGTTTTGTTGGCGACCTACTCTCAGATTTAGTAGGTGATAAGCTAGATGGTGGTGGTATAAATGTTGTTTTGATGGGTGATATCTTTGGTGATATAGTTGTGCTTTTCTTAGGAGATGATGATTTGACAGGAGAGTTATGAGACGAATCTGGTTCTCGTTTCGCTTTCCGTCTCCTCTTCTTGTGAAGCCTTCGTTTACTCGGTGAATGAGCCGAGCACAATGGTGACATACAGCAAACACCACAGTTACGCGATGACGACATCTTTGCCACTGTCTGCGAGGTACCCGCAGAGCCCCCTTTCCCATTGTTTGTTTCACCTCGTAACTCTATCTGGGGTGATATGTTGGCATGGTTACCCGCAATAGATTCATCATCAACGGTTTTGGTTTGTAGTTTATGGGTACACATACCACGACCCGCACACTTAAACTTTGTCTCCAGGGGTTGTATGGAGTCTAGTACAGATTGACCCATCTTCACAGGGGACAGGTTTAACAGATTGGCAAAATTGTCCGTTCCTCTGTAGCCTCTGTAGGACTGGTTGGCACTGTAACTGTTCACCACTTGACCCTGGAATACAAACACAATCAAGATTAAAATCAGATTGGTTTTTTTTCTTCATCATTTTCATGCATGAATTTCATGATTCACTTAAACTTTACTGGGATGATTTCATGTGCATGATCACCTCAACTTCATTGTTCAACATAGCATCATCTTTGATTGTGGGGTAGTGTTTGAGCGCTGTAGAGATGCTGTAGTTACCCAAAATTCCCTTAACCCTCTCTGATATGCCCTTGAAGAAAGGAAGAGTGACAAAGATCATGTAACAAGGAGAGGAGGTGTCCAAAGTTCCTTTGTCAGACTCAAATTTGACCTTCTTGGTTTGTGCGCGTTTTAAAGGTCAATATCTCGTACCCAAAATTCATCAAGGCAGATTTGATTTAGTTCTTTTTGTTTGTTGTCAGAGTTTGTTATAATCTCTAAGATGTGGGAAGTAGAAGAGACTACACCACTAGGCTTTGTCGCTATATTTTACTGATACGAAATTGACATCTAACATTTCTAATGAAAATGTTTTTAGAAAGAAATTATTTGCACAATAAATCTATTATGAGGAAAATTAAAAAGGTTTTTTATATAGCAACATTATAAAATAGATGGTTTAATAACTTAACAATATGAAGTGATTTATTGAGTAATTCATCTTTGTGTCATTTTGGGAAGGATGATCAGATGTTAAAACATACAACCTGCAGACATGGAAGAACTTCAAATGCAGTTGCAGAACATAATGAATGATAAGTATATTTTCTACCTTTCATACACATACTACTTGGAAATGAGAACAGAAGAAAATCTATACAACCAACAAAATCTTTATTTCATGCAATCTTAAAACCAAATGTAATGCTTGAAAGATTATTAATTTTCTAGAAGAAAGCATTATAAAACTCACTGTTGAGGTTGCTTCTTGTAACTTTTGTCTTGCTTCCTCGTCCATTTTCTCCAAGTCTTTTTCAGATGGCTCCTCAGAATGTTTCCTCTTTTTGCCTTTTCGGCGTATCAAAGGAACTGGAGATGTACTGTTTATAATAAGGATTTGTAATACAAAATAATATTAGTATTGCCATCAAACATCAGTTAGTAGTAAAAAATGTACTGGATTAAGACTGTAAGAAAACTGTACTATCAGTATGTGATGCGATCAAGCGGAATGAGTCGTATGTCAGGAATATTGATTTTGATTTATAGGTAAAATTAAGTGACAAATTCATATGTTTTACTTTGTTTTCTCAGTTGGTAAACTGTTTGTAACTTTAGAACTAGTAGTTCAATTTGAATGCCATATTGTAGCATTTTCCCCCTGCATTTGAATGATGGAAAAATATCAAAATTCAAAACTGCCGAAATGCCGAAATGCGAATCATTTCGCATGATCACGTCAAACAACATCTTATGTCAAAATGGACCCTTAAATGTCCATTTCTGTCCCATGAAAGTCAGGGTCAGAATTTCGAATTAATCTAAGCGAATCCATTTAGATTCTAGGAAAGGATTTTGCGAGAATCTGCATGGATTCGCCCATTCAAATAGTGTGTTACACATATTATTTACGAGAATCAACTTGGATTCTCGCAACTTTAGCGACGGGAATCTTTGCAAGAATGGAGTTAAGGATTCTCCTTGAATATCTGACTCTGAAAGTAATTCTAATATAATTTAATGCAAACTCAACCAACAAAAACAATAGTTTTGAAAAACAAAATTGCAAAATGAAACATTGGAGAACAAAAATTAGAAAAGAAATTAGAACAAATTGAAAAATAATTGAATAAAATATTGACCCCTCCTACCCCATAAAGAAAAGAATATTAGCTCCAGATCAATTGAATTGTTTGCAAGGTTTGTCGTCCTCTACTCTCTGGCCAGTCTTTAGGTTAAGTTCGACCCCACTGAAAGTATAATTTAATGTCTCGGAGAAGGTACATAGTGCTGTAAATATACCTAAATGTTTCAAAATTTGGCATTTAGTTAGTTTGGCGGTGTGGGACCACAGGCTGTTAATAGCAATGGACAGCTAAAATCCAATTTTCGGATAACTTCTCAATGTTGACTGCGCACAGACACTTGCCGTCACTGCATCACATTAATGATACATATTATAGTGATCAAATTTATTATAGTAATCAAATTATGTGGATCGTTCACTCACTCACTCACTCACTCAATTAAAACAAAAATCAAAACAAATTTGAAACAAACTTGAAATAAAATAGAAAGAAAAAAATAGACAAACCCCACCCAAATCCAGTTAACTCACATATCTATTTCATATTCAGCTTTTTTTCTGGAACAAAATGGGCAGTTATCAAAATGTGTTACAGTGGTGTAGTAGTCGTAGGCAAAAAAAGGTCCGACTCACATACATTTCGGAAAATAGCTATGCGATATGCAATTTTTTATTTCTTTTTAGAAAATGTGGAAATTCTGTTTTTTGTGTGTTTTCGGCCCATTTGTAAGACAGGTCTCTTTTTTCTTTGCCTTTATGGAAGGTTTTAAAGTAATAAGAAAAATACAAGAATCATACATTAGTGGTTATCCATGTAATCAAGTGGAACAGGCTACAAAGGGAAGGGGATTAGCACCGGCCACCTGACCTGTTATACATTCAATAGAGATGATGCATAATATCCAATTCAAAGCGTGACTTGTTCCATAAGGCAAAAAAAAATTTGTTATGTTGTCCTCGACAGCTTTCAGAGAGGAGGGGCGGGCGGGCGGATTTTTTTTTTTTTTTTTTTTTTTTTAATTTAATTTTACCAGCAGAAGCTCAAAGTTCAGCCAACAAGAAGTTAAAATCACTCTAAGAGCCGCACATATATGTTATAAACACTTAATTTAATATTCAATGCCATTTAAACTGTTTAAAAAAATTTAAAAAAAAGAAATCTGAAAAAAAAATCTGATTTTTTTTCATTAAAAAAATCTGATTTTTAAATTTTAAAAAATCTGGAAAAAAAAGAAAATCGGAGCGGCCCTAAAATGACGAGCGGGCGGTCGAGGACAACATAACTTTTGTTGGCCTTAGATACATATGAAACAGGCCACTTCTCTCTGAAAATCTTGGACACAATTGAGTATTCCAACAAGTTTGCAAACCCCAAAATGAATCACCTCTGTTAAAACGTTATACACACTCAATGAATTAGGGCTGGAACTTTCAGATTTTTTTCAACATACCAGTTGTCCAGGTAACTCACAAAAAAATACCTGCCCGACAGAAATTCCATCAGCCAGTAGGCTTGCACAACCTGTTCGCCATTAGTCGGGGTCGGGACTATTTGCGCTAGTCGCGACTGTACCTCGCAATAGACCACTAGTAAAGTGTACTTTCGAAAGTCCTATCATGCACACTGAATGAGAAAAAAATCTGCAAGTAATTATCCCAACGCATAGATATTCCTTGTCAAACAAAAAAAGTTAATGAAATGCCTTGTGTAAGTTATCTGTTCTTTAGTTTGTGTCATACTTCCTTTATTGATACATTTTCAAGATTAATTGACCATTAAAATTTCGTCAGAATGCAATTTCCAATGGTCGCTGGTCGGCAACTATAGTATGTGTCAAAGTAGTATGGACATAATTCAAGCTATGTTGATGTTCGTGAAGCTGCATCGAGATCATAAATGCCTGAACAAATAAGCATGCATGCGCATCACTATTGACCAATCAGGACGCACTGTCATTTTTGAAAGTGCCTGGTACCCACTTTCCGCATTGTTGGAATATGTTCATAGTACTTTGACACAGACTATAGTCGAGACCATTTGGTGGCGACTGGTCGACTAGGAAAAAAACCGCTTGTCGTGCAAGCCTATCAGTCAATGTAACTCACTTACAATGCGAGTTTGAAAATGTTTATCTATCTCACCTGGAAAATGGCACAAAAGTGACGACTTTTCTTCCTGTCATCTGTAAATCATTCATAATCTGATCTGTGATACATCCGACAGCTGGTAACACAATGGTCGGTGGTACAGGAGGGGAACGTTGCCGTAAACCATACAGAATTTTCTTCTTCTTTACTTCACTGCCACTCACAAACCTAGCAGAGTAGATGAGAATATTGTATAAAATTGTATATCATTTCTGATAAGCTCACCTGAACAGGCATTATCCTGATGTTCAGTTCGGTTTGTGAAATTTATATTTGTTGTTTCAGAATTACACCATAACAGCAACGTATTGGTGCAGATTATCAGTTGCAAGGTATGATGTGACCTCCTGTGACGTAGTGCCCAGCGGTATGCGTGCGCACCTACTGGGAAGGTGCTTTGTAAATTAAATTTACACTTGATTGATCATTTATTACGGTGTAGAATAGTGCTGTAGTGCAGTAGTCATGGTCTGCATCCCTAGGCACAATATTAGAGACCAGGTACTATTAAATCTGTTTGCCCGGCGGTATGCATACGCACCATAAGGGCAGGTGCTTTTAAAATTGGCGCTCAGTGATGAGTATTTTGCCTTTGAATAGTATGTATGCAGAAGTCATGGACTAGTACCTCTAGTATGTCTTCAGACCAGGCGCTAATCAAATTGTAAACACTACTGATGTAAACAACGGTCACATCATCTATATAAAATGTCATTTATTGCAATTAATATTATCATAAGGTAGACATCACAAGGTCTTCAATTCAAATGTATCTCAAATGTGTCTTTATACACAAATCCTGTTGCGATCAAAATTACAGCCATACTATGGAGTCAGAGCAGGGAACATACGCTATACTGAAACTTTTAAGTTTCAGTGTAGCGTATAAAACAGTGCGTTCAAAAACTGATCATCCACTGAATCCTGTACTGTTTTGTTGATACACATATATTTTTTTCTTCAATACCATATTCATAAATATGTTTAAGATATTAGCAGTCAAATGTTACCAAAATAAAAATCTTTCATGTGCCTTCTTCATATGGGTATAAAGAAGATGGATCAATACTGATAAATCACAAATGTTCAAGAGTTTAAAATGTCACGAATCAGCAATACTGTCCTAATTCACGGAATGAACATTTCGCAAATGTAAACTTTGGGAGTTTCATTGTGTAACTTTGCAATGCACTGCTACAAGGTAGATTGGAAATATTTGCGGCATGACAATTTCGCAAGTAAGTGCTCCTCACGAAATTAGCCAAATTTAAATGCACACAAACATTTCTGGTTTACAGTAAATGTGATCAAGCAAAATGCATCGGAAGTTGCAAATAAAGATTTTGAGATATAAACAATCTGAGCTATTGGAAGGTGGTATGTAATACGGCCGAATATATGATAAATGAATCATGCATTGTGCAGATTTGGAAAAAGATCTACCGTACTGACACGTGTATAGTCCCATGCTCTATTTAAGTCCCACCCCTAATTGAGCTTACATCTCAGACTAGGATAAGTCCCAGGGGTAAAAAGTAGTGTACAAGTCTTAGAAAAATTACTTTCCGTAACTCAGCCGGACACAAACATCATTGAACTTTATTAAAAGTAGGCATGAATTAGCCCCGCTAAATTTCTCTTACGTCATACGGATCATTCTATACGTGCGTATAGCGGGTACCCGTATCATCCCGCACTCCGTGAGGGTCTTGGAGTAGAAATCATCCACGCGATAACCTGCAGAGTGCATAACACCAAGTGTAGCGTTCGATTTAACTGACGTAGGATCTCGAAATGTGACACACTATTGAAGATTTGCAATGCTATTGCACAAATATGTAGCAAAACTGACGCAAAAAGATTCACTAATTGATATTTGATCACGTACCATCAAAGCCAAACCAACAAAGATAGAGTTTTATCTTCAAATAACTAGAAAAAGTATGAAAAATCCTGATGTATGGGCAGTTAATATTTTGTTTTCGTTAGAGTCAAAATTGCCATTGCTTTACACGTAGGTGCGCAGAATTTTTTCTGTCCGTTTAAAATTAACAAAATGGCGGATTTCTGCGCAAGTCAGAGAATGTTTAATCATGAGGTCACTTCTGATGCTAGTCTTCTTCTCGTGCTGCCGAGTGTTACGAAAAGGAGCCAATAAAAATGACTTGGAATAAAACTAGTGGTGCACCACGGATACAAGGAATCATAACAAAGTGGTGCGCGATCGTAAGAAGATGTAAACAATTATGAAATCTATCGTGACTCAGGAGTGAAATAATGCCTGTATTTCCTTGTGTTTTGTTACTAAAATTTGTTAGTTCAAATGTAAAATCTAGATTTTAATTTTCATGCACACATGGGCATTTGTTAGTTCAAATGTAAAATCTAGATTTTAATTTTCATGCACACATGGGCACCCGATTTAAGTCCCACCCCTAATTTACGTACATTTTAAGGGGAAAAAGGGTGGGACTATACATGCGTCAGTACGGTATGTGTGATGAGGCCGAAAATATAATTGATTTATTCTTACAATGTCCATTATTTGCTCCACTTACTTGGATTTAGAGCTGTTAAACGCGGTCATTAAGTGTTCTTGCTTTTCCAGCCTGGTAATTCCTTGAAGCTGTCAAATAAAAAAATATATAAAGTTAAACATTTCATTTAGAATTTCATAATCAAGTTTGCTTGAAACTCTCCATGGTGTTGAACCTAAATTTCAGAAGTTAAAATTTGTACCGCTAGTATATGGGTTCCCTGCCCCCCTCTCATTGATGTTTTAATCATATGATCTTAAAAGACCTTACCTAAAACATCAATGAGAAAGAAGAAAAAAACCATTAAGCGACAGGAAAAAACCCTGTTTTACAGGCGGAGGGACCTGTCAAGTAGGGTCAGTCCGCTAATTATTTTTTTAACCTAAAATTTCCCCAAATCTGCAAAAAATCCTCTTTTTTTAAAGTGTGTGAAAGAAGAACAAAAATCGACATACTTCCAGCCCAAAAATGGCTGATTTGACATGATTTGAGAAAAAAGTATCTAATAAAAAAATCTTGAAAAACGCAAAAAGTTTGTCGGTAGGGACTGTAAAACAGTGGTTTTTTCCTTTGCCTCATTACCAAATTGTAACTTTAAATTCAACCAAATCTAGACAATGAGCCTCATACCAACAATTTCCCCCTTCACTCCACATGCAACCCCATTATTTCCTAATAACCCTTCTCAAAATCAGACAGTTTATAATGCTATTTGAAAAGTTTCACAGCAAAACATTGTAGATTCCAATTTATAAAAATAAAAACAAATAAATATTACTTAAGGCAACTACTCTGTTCTACAGGCAAACTGACCTCTCGGGTAGGGTCGGTCGGTCAGGCAAACTGACCTCTCAGGTAGGGTCGTTCGGTCAGGCCAACTGACCTCTCAGGCAGGGTCGTTCGGTCAGGCCAACTGACCTCTCAGGTAGGGTCGGTCGGTCAGGCAAACTGACCTCTCAGGTAGGGTCGTTCGGTCAGGCCAACTGACCTCTCAGGTAGGGTCGGTCGGTCAGGCCAACTGACCTCTCAGGTAGGGTCGTTCAGTCAGGCCAACTGACCTCTCAGGTAGGGTCAGTCGGTCAGGCAAACTGACCTCTCAGGTAGGGTCGGTCAGTTAGGCAAACTGACCTCTCAGGTAGGGTCGTTCGGTCAGGCCAACTGACCTCTCAGGTAGGGTCGGTCGGTCAGGCCAACTGACCTCTCAGGTAGGGTCGGTCGGTCAGGCCAACTGACCTCTCAGGTAGGGTCAGTCGGTCAGGCAAACTGACCTCTCAGGTAGGGTCGGTCGGTCAGGCAAACTGACCTCTCAGGTAGGGTCGGTCAGTTAGGCAAACTGACCTCTCAGGTAGGGTCGTTCGGTCAGGCCAACTGACCTCTCAGGTAGGGTCGGTCGGTCAGGCCAACTGACCTCTCAGGTAGGGTCGTTCGGTCAGGCCAACTGACCTCTCAGGTAGGGTCGGTCGGTCAGGCCAACTGACCTCTCAGGTAGGGTCGTTCGGTCAGGCCAACTGACCTCTCAGGTAGGGTCGGTCGGTCAGGCCAACTGACCTCTCAGGTAGGGTCGGTCGGTCAGGCCAACTGACCTCTCAGGTAGGGTCGGTCGGTCAGGCAAACTGACATCTCAGGTAGGGTCGGTCGGTCAGGCCAACTGACCTCTCAGGTAGGGTCGGTCGGTCAGGCAAACTGACCTCTCAGGTAGGGTCGGTCGGTCAGGCAAACTGACCTCTCAGGGAAGGGTCGGTCGGTCAGGCAAACTGACATCTCAGGTAGGGTCGGTCGGTCAGGCAAACTGACCTCTCAGGTAGGGTCGGTCGGTCAGGCAAACTGACGTCTCAGGTAGGGTCGGTCGGTCAGGCAAACTGACGTCTCAGGTAGGGTCGGTCGGTCAGGCAAACTGACCTCTCAGGTAGGGTCGGTCGGTCAGGCAAACTGACCTCTTAGGTAGGGTCAGTCGGTCAGGCAAACTGACCTCTCAGGTAGGGTTGGTCGGTCAGTCAGGTTTTTGTTGGGGGTCAAAAAAATTGGGGAATTTTGGTGCACTTTCAGCAATTTTCAAAAAAAAATCAAAATAGTTTCATTTTTTTAAATTAAAAATTGCAAAAAAATCAAGCAAAAAGTTCTACAAAAAAATGGGTCGGTCGGGCCCATAGAACAGGGTGGTTTTTCTCCATCACCTAATGTAAGATTTCATAACTTGACCCAAATTTTAGAATTCAATTCCCAGTGCATTAATACATACCTCAGACACTTTTAGATTATTCCATTGCTCTGTCAGGAAGGGCATAATTTCTGTTTCCAAATTATAATACTTCTTGGAGTGTAACAAGGTAAGATTATATACTGCTAGATGAGCTAGGTCAACCCTGTAAAAAATGGAACAACCCAGTGTAAACATTGGTCACACAATATAACATGGGTACGGTCTACAAACAATAATTTTATTCTCTAATTCACTCTAAATATTATTTGACAGGTTTACTTACCATTTGAGAGGTAGCCTTTTCAGATACTCAGGTCCATTATTGCAAACAGAGCACACAAATATATAGAATCTGAAAGGCCAAAAACATAATACTAAATTGCATTATTTCTGTGCAAGATAAGCTCAATTTTAATCAGTTTTAAATTGAAATTGAAATTATTAAAAATCAGTTTTTCAACAATTCTTTAAATTCTTCAAATAAATTTATTATCTTTCTTCATAACAATTGCAACTTCTGGATACAATATATCCTAAAAATGTTAATTAACTATAGGTAATACATTCATCTTCGAAGAGCTGAATTTAACAAATAACTGGAGAAATGAAACTTGTCAACTCCAGGGGCATAATTCATCACACAGTGCGAGAATCAGTTGATTTGGAGAGGAATCAGTGGATTCTCTCAAACGAACTTTTGCGTACATCTGAAGTTTTTTACCGGAATTAACATTGATTCACGCAAATCTGTTTGCGAGAATCAATTTCCAGATTCTCGCCGAATTTCTAACCCTGACCTCAAAGCTTATACCGACTTACCTATCTCCATACAGCATTGGTACATCAATACATTGAACACATGCTAAAGAGAGGGGATACAAGAATAAATGATGTGTGAAAGCTGCATCTTTGATTAACCCTAACCCATTCAGGGTTTTGTAGCAATCAAGCTAACAGGGGAAACACGGGACAAATAATGATTGAAAAAGTGGTGTGGGCCAGAGTCCAGGTGACCATGCATTATGCTAATGGGGACGTGCTCCTGAAAATAATTTTCGGAGTCTATGTACCTTTGCGCAATCAGATTGGGGAACAGGGTGCTTTTGTTGGATTTAGTTGGATTTAGCAGGGTTAGGGTTATTGTAAGAAAAGTTGATTATTTTATTGATTTGTATAATCACTACAAGTATTACATTTTCATTGCCAATGAACCATTGTTTGTGGGTCATTCGATACTAACAGGGGTAAAAGCTGACACATGTGGGCAATTAAAGGTACTCATTTTTTAAAGATAAATGTCTAAAATATGTCTGTTTAAGAATAAGAATATAGGTGTTGTGTTTAGACCGTAACCATGTTATATTGCCTGACTTTGGTAGTAGTATTCTTTGCGTAGAGCAACTCTGCCTGTGGCGTTTGTTCCTATTCCACTTAACAAAATAATACTACCACCCGCATTTATGTCAGACAATAAAAAAGTACCTTTGTTCTCTAATTATAGAAACCATTCAATATTTCTGCCTCATGTCATGCATTCTGCTTTGTTATTCTACCTACCTTCATGAAACCACTGCTTACACCTGCAACACTGTAACATCTTTAGATACCAACTGCAAATAATAAAATATGACATGCAATATGGGTATAAGGTCATCCATCCAGGGATTTTCGATAACATTATAGGGGCAAATGATATTAGAACAAATGGGAATGACTAAGTAATACCCTTCACACTCTACATTTTACAGAATAATATAGGGGTGGAGGGTATTCCAAGATTAGGTCAACAAATGATAAAACAGTTACATTAACATATGCCGAGCAGATTCCTGTATATTAATTTAACTACATGAAGGTAAAACAAAGGATATATTCACTTTGGCATATTATGGTTAGTCGGTAGCATGTTGAAAACAATGTTTATTACAAGTTTTTTTCTTCTTTTTTTTCCCTCATTTATATATTTTTTATTATCATTTCTTTCGCTGAAAAGATCACATACATCATAAAAACAATTCAAATATACATGTGGTGATACAAATTATATTTACCAAGGGGTACATTCATATATGAACAAATATTATTTAGATTGAACATATTTTGTATATAAACAGGTAAATGTATACAGAGACAGTGTATTGTTCCTCGTTCTTATAAACATACATGCAATAACTTTGACAACATAATTATATTATTTATTAAAAAGTGATGTCCATTTATGCCACCGGATATTGAAAGCTTTATTTTTCAGGTCTGCATTATAAATAGTTTTTTCGTTGACATACAAATTTATCACCTCTTTCTTTCCATAGGTAAAACAAGGTTTTTCTTCTTTTATCCTGGTTTTGTAAATATTGAATTTTAAGAACTAATAGGATATTGTTGAAAACATAATCTTTGTACTGGTAATTTCCAAACAGGATCATTTCTTTTTTCAACCTAATATTTGTTTAATACTTAATTATTTTTGTCTCCAAAAGAAAAATGATTGAAATTTGTAATTATTTGTTATAAATGTTATTGTCAGGCCTCAAAATAAGAAGGGCTCTCGGGTCAAAAACCCAGAAAATAAGTAAGAATTTTGATAATTTAGGTAATAAAGGGCTTAAAATTAGATTACGTTTATTTGCATTACTCCACACACAATGAAACGTTTTAAGAGAACACTTATAAAAATATCTCTATTTAATGTTATGCTGATTTAGGATATGATGCAACAGTAACTTTAATAGAAGGCTCAAAATTTGAAAACAAAATCCACATAATTATGCTGTTGCACGTTATTCAGTATAGTCTTGAATCCAAAATAAGCCCCAATCGTGTTTGGACCCTTGAAATAAGGATCCTTGGAATTTCAGAGGCAAGAGTTCAAGGGACCCTTTGATATTGTTTCCAATTTTGAGGTTATTTTGGTTATTGTGACATGTTATATTCCTAAAGTAAGTAGGCAATTATTACAGCTAACAATTTCTTAGTTTTTACCAACTACACACATTACACTAACACAACAAGACTTGCATCATTAGCTATTTCTCATTTTCCTGTGGTGTTTTTATACATTTCGAAGAGGGTGTTTTTTACATTTAGCAACAGAGCTTTACATGTACTTACTCGCCAGGTCCACCACAATAACAGTAACATTTCTCAGAGTTGAATTTATGAGCTGCATCCCATGTAAGATTACTTATCTACGGATAAAAACAAAAATACAGAAATACTTAACACTTTCCACGCGGCTATTAGTTTTACCATATTCAAAACATATTTTCAGAAACTTTTCCCAACTTTCAGAGTCATCTCGAGGATTACTGCACCAATGCTAGGCATGTTTGTACCTATGTCAATGCATTTCTCATGGTGATTCCTAATATGGTAACAAAATTCAATAATTTTGACATTTTTTAAACATTTTGCGAAATTTTGGAATGTCGTCTGCAGCTGCCTGGCGTGTGGAAAGTGTTAATATTTGACCAATATTTAGAATTGGCCTATGGTTGTACATGTAGGCTTGCTCACATTGATCTCTCTCTCTCTCTCTCTCTCTCTCTCTCTCTCTCTCGTCATCTGTGTGTGATGTGCCACATCACATGCAGGGGTAGTATTAAAGTCCACACGTCAGGGTATGTTTCACCCCGAGCATGCAAAGAATCCAAAAATGGGGGTGAAAATAAATTGTAGGGAGTGAACAATATTTTTGGAATATAACGACCGTAGGTTACAGGTTCAATTGTTGGGGGTCTGATTTCACCCCTATTAGTACAGACAACCCCCATGATTAGTTTGCACTGAATATAAATATTCAAATTATACTTCCAGTTCAACAGAACTTTCATGTACCCTGTATGGTCGATTCTGTTTCATCACCTATGGCCCCAAACCTTATATGGCAAAATTCCTAAATGGATAATATCATCATATTACCCATACCTTATATGGCATTCATTTTCGTATAGCTACCATATTTGGAAATTCTTTTTGATGTACTTACCTTATATGGCAAATCCTTTTTAACTTCTTGGAAAGCCTTTGCAGCTGCACCTCGTTTTAAAGCACCACCAATCTGTGCAAGACACACAATGTTGATCAAAAATTCAAAATTAATTAATCAATTTGATAAATAAAGTACCACAAACTCCTAACTAAACAGCAGCAAATGAATCCCATGGCTTGTATACTTGTAACAGCAAAAGGGCTTATATCTTAGAAATAAGCGTATCTAGGAAAATACCAATTTTAGTTAAAGAAACACATACTTATAAGTCATCAGGGCAGGGGTGGTGGATGCAGGCCCATACAGCTTTGGTGGGGAAGTCGTCCCCCCCCCCCCAAAAAAAAAAGGTGTAAAGGAAAGAAACAAGGCGGTTCTCGAACGACGCGTCTCGCCTGTTCATCAAAAGTGACTTGAAAGAAATGATGATGAAACACATGATACAATGTAGCACTGTCACAGAGGTATGCATTGTAGTTAATGCAAGGGATGTAATACCTTGAAAAATGTAATCAACAAAAAGAACACACCACCCCCTTCCCTACACCAAATCACATCAAGATAGGCCTTACAGATCTTATTTGACCCCAGATGACCTCTGATGACCTTGAAAATGTAATCAGCAAAAAGAACACACCAACCCCCTTCCCTCCACCAAATCACATCAAGATAGGCCTTACGGATCTTATTTGACCCCAGATGACCTCTGATGACCTCGAAAAATTAATCAACAAAAAGAACACACCATCCCTCTTCCGTCCACCAAATCCCATCAAGATAGGCCTTACGGATCTTATTTGACCCCAGATGACCTTGAATGACCTCCGATGAGCGTGAAAATTTAATCAGCAAAAAGAACACACCACCCCCTTCCCTCCACCAAATCCCATCAAGATAGGCCTTACTGATCTATTTGACCCCAGATGACCCCGAAAAATTAATCAACAAAAAGAACACACCATCCCTCTTCCGTCCACCAAATCCCATCAAGATAGGCCTTACTGATCTATTTGACCCCATATTTGACCCCATATTTGACCCCCGATGACCCCGAAAAATTAATCAACAAAAAGAACACACCATCCCTCCTCCGTCCACCAAATCGCATCAAGATAGGCCTTACTTATCTATTTGACCCCATATTTGACCCCCGATGACCCCGAAAAAATAATCAACAAAAAGAACACCCCATCCCTCTTCCGTCCACCAAATCCCATCAAGATAGGGCTTACTGATCTATTTGACCCCATATTTGACCCCGATGACCCCGAAAAATTAATCAACAAAAAGAACACACCATCCCTCTTCCGTTCACCAAATCCCATCAAGATAGGCCTTACTGATCTATTTGACCCCATATTTGACCCCCGATGACCCCGAAAAATTAATCAACAAAAAGAACACACCATCCCTCTTCCGTCCACCAAATCCCATCAAGATAGGCCTTACTGATCTATTTGACCCCATATTTGACCCCCGATGACCCCGAAAAATTAATCAACAAAAAGAACACACCATCCCTCTTCCGTCCACCAAATCCCATCAAGATAGGCCTTACTGATCTATTGGACCCCATATTTGACCCCCGATGACCCCGAAAAACTAATCAACAAAAAGAACACCCCATCCCCCTTCCGTCCACCAAATCCCATCAAGATAGGCCTTACTGATCTATTTGACCCCATATTTGACCCCTAATGACCCCGAAAAATTAATCAACAAAAAGAACACACCATCCCTCTTCCGTCCACCAAATCCCATCAAGATAGGCCTTACTGATATATTTGACCCCATATTTGACCCCTGATGACCCCGAAAAATTAAGAACAAAAAGAACACACCATCCCCCTTCCCTCCACCAAATCCAATCAAGATAGGCCTTATGGATCTTATTTGACCCCCGATGACCTTGAATGACCTCTGATGACCTTGAAAATTTATTCAGCAAAAAGAACACACCACTCCCCTTCCCTCCACCAAATCTCATCAATATAGGCCTTACTGATCTATTTGACCCCATATTTGACCCCGATGACCTCTGGTGACCTTGAAAATTTAATCAGCAAAAAGAACACACCACCCCCCTTCCCTCCACCAACTCCCCTTCCCTCCACCAAATCTCATCAATATAGGCCTTACTGATCTATTTGACCCCATATTTGACCCCGATGACCTCTGGTGACCTTGAAAATTTAATCAGCAAAAAGAACACACCACCCCCCTTCCCTCCACCAAATCCCATCAAGATAGGCCTTACTGATCTATTTGACCCCATATTTGACCCCCGATGACCTTGAATGACCTCCGATGACCTTGAAAATTTAATCAGCAAAAAGAACACACCACCCCCTTCCCTCCACCAAATCCCATCAAGATCGGCCTTACGGATCTTATTTGACCCCATATTTGACCCCGATGACCTTGAATGACCTCCAATGACCTTGAAAATCTAATCAGCAAAAGAACACCCCACCCCCTTCCCTGACATCAAGTCCCATCAAGATAGGCCTTACGGATCTCTAGATATCGCGTCACAACGCGTCTCAAAAGTTTTAAGCATATTTGACCCCGATGACCTTGAATGACCCCCGATGACCTTGAAAAATCAATCAGCAACAGAACGCACCACCCCCCTTCCCTCCACCAAGTCCCATCACAATAGGCCTTACGGATCTCCAGATATCGCGTCACAAAGGTATTTCTTAGCACACGGCTGACGGCGGACGGCGGACGGCATACGCCATACGCCGGACAGAAATAGTGATAACATAGTCTCTTTCTGATTACATCAGGCGAGACAAAAAAGGGTGTAAAGGAAAGAAAAGTGTTAAAAAACCAGTCCCCGCCTCGTAACTATGCGACTTGGCTAATACATGCCCTATTAAGGCAAAAATTGTTCATCACACTGCTTGAATTGGGCCTTCATTTATACAAATGCTTTTTTCAATCCAACCCCTGTTCAAAAGCGGCCAAAGTGGGATATGAATTGATCATGTCTCGGGAGTTAAGGGGGTTAAATTTAATGGGGTAAACTGTATTACCATTACCAACAGACTATTTCTTTGAAAACCAAAAACATTGGATGTACTAGTATTTCTTATTATTTTTGACATGACCTATACAATGCATAACTCGGAGGGGGGGGGGGGGGGGGGGGGGGGGGGGCGTGGCCTCCCCCTGGTCAAATATTGAGGGTGGGTATATCCCCCCCCCCCCATCCCCATCTGCCCGGGATTTATGCCTATGCCATAATGATACGGAGCCAGAGGCAACCAATTTATTTTCATTGTGATTTCTCTCAATGACAATGTGTGCAGGAATAGCGCTCTGTGACAAATATTCTTGGGGATCACTAGACCCACAAAACCTACAAATGTTGGGGTATTTGGTTTCTTTAGGAATTTAGAACCAGCCAATTGTGATGCTTGTAATCTTGATTTGCCTGAAATAATAGGAGCCACATGCACCCTATAATCATCAATTATGAATTGTAACATAGGTCAATCAGCATTCTTAGGTGTGCTGGACCCCTGGTGGTGCTATCACTGCTTCGGAAAATTATGCAGACCATGTCAGAGGAAGGTCAATCACATCACTTGGTCCGATATAAACATATTCATTATCTACTTACTTTAGTTGAGTTGGCAAATACACATTGTCTACAATACCAAGGCTCATCTGGAGTCAGTAGTATGCGACTGTCTATTTTGGGTCTATGGCATAACTGATGAAAACCTACACAAGAACAAATACATAAAGAATGTTTTACACAATTTCTTAAATAGTGTACTGTACCTAATGTGTGAGCTCTCATTGTAGCCTTCTAATGAATAAAGGTGTGTCATAATCATAATGAAAAAAAGTTTCGAAGAAGATGAAAGTAAAAAGTATAAATCTGGAACTATGGCATGTGAAACCATCAATCACAATTTGTTGGGCAACTTGCCTGTTGATGATGTTTGAACTTGTACTGGTAAGAAGATGGCTTGGAAACCACAGTGTTTTATTCCAGACCAGTGTTTTATACTCTCAGATGGCCTCCATTATCCCTCTCTCTTGCCACTTATGGTCCCTCATGAGGGAACATAAGTGGTTCCCTCCTGAGGGAACATTAAAGTGGCGAGAGAAAAAAAATCTGTAAAAATGTTGCTGTTTTTGACAAGCCAACAAAAAAATATGGGTTGGTATTCATTTGCATGTGAAATATTTTTCACAGATTTCGAGAAAAAAATGGGTCGCCGGGCCCGTACAACAGAGTTTCTTTTTTCGTGGCCTTATTAAGACTTACCCAGACCACACTTATCACAGATGACAATTTCATTTGGTGAATCAGAACTTCCATCTTCACACATAGAGCAAGTGATCTCATTGATGTTTGTATGGGTTCGACCTGGAATATAAACAAGAAACAAATAAATGTTATTATTATTTATATGGGGCTTCCAAACGGTACAATAAATGTGTGTATTGAGCTCCCAGATGTGCGTCCAAAATTCAAAAAAATATTTCCGTCCAATATTTTTGTGTGGCGCAGAAGATGTGCGCTTGAGTATATGCGCAGAGAAGGTCAGTTCGGGCTAACTTATTTATTTTTTATCAAAACAGTCTGTTATATGTGTGGTGGGGCATGGGAAAACCCTTCACATGGCCATTTTCTAGCAACTTGTTTTTTTCTTTGGCAGAGAGCTTCATACTCTACTGAGTATAAATTTTTCAGAAATTCCATTATGAACTTCAGTTATAGTATTTTAAAGTCGGCGAGTTTAAACGCAACACTAAAAATTGAAATTGGCAATTCAAAGGTGTACACAAAATCTTTAAATGCTCTAATAATAATAAAACTACATTGTTATATCACACAGAACAGCTTGTCATATGAAAAGGACTTTTGATATGAACCTAGTTGTTTGCGATATTATTAACAATTGTAAGTTCAATTCACTTGCAAAATCTTTACAATGCATTGTCGGAATTCACAAGTGGCTACCATGGTAACAATGTCATTTACGTAAACATAGCATTTTACACATAAAATTTGATAAACAAGGTTCAGAAAATTACTAAAATAAACTTAACATCTGGAATTTTGCATAAAAAACTCCTGGAGACTTAAGTTCAAGGTATATTCTCTATCTTGGGACCAAAGTTGGAAAATTGACTTGGAACTCATTTGTTAGGAATATTTTGGTATGACCCAGATATCTCAATATTAACACTAGCGACTTCCGACGGGTTTTCCCATACCACCACACATATATATAACATATGTTATGTTTCACAACCACACAAGAACATTACCCTTTCTAATCCGTCATACCTTTTTGCAGATCCTTGAATTGTACCCAATGTTCAGAGTTGTCTTCAAATTGAACAGAGCAACGACATTTATCTTCATCTACCTGCAAATGTATAACACCATGATGCAGTAATAGTGAATAAAGAAAAGATACATGCCCAGGGTTAAAGTGGCTTGCAAATTCATCAATGATATGCAAGACATGTAATGTAATGTTCCATATGAATCATCCAAAGTCATTAATTTTTGACTTCATCAAAATAACCAAAAAGGAGGTTAATATTTTATGTAAAAAAAGTTCTGCAAAATAATCAAAATACTTCCAACAGATTGGGGTCCTTTTTTGCCGTCTTTTTGAACCACACGCCAGCGGGAGGGGGGGTTGGCCCTAAGACCAGCTCATCCATTCCAAGTTTACCTTTTTCATTTTGGCTGCCACATTAGTTTAAAATCCAAAATAAACTTTCATGAGTCCGCCTCTCAATTGCGAAGACAGGGTTCAGGTTTCTAACACCCTTCCATCCATCCAGCATGAGGGTCATACATTATGTTTGTGAAGGAATACAAGTTTGTCTTGCTTTTTACTGTAAGAATAAGACAGACTTTGTTTACCGCCATTCACAGAGTATACCTATACCAGAAACTACCCCCCCCCCCAACTCAAGTAGGCTACTTACTTTAAGAATAGTTCCAAGATACATGAGTCCATCTGACCATCTTCCCAATACATCCAATCCTTCACTAAACTGACCTGGGCTTCCTCCAGATTTCTTACTACTACTAACACTAGGAGTAGGCGATGAAAATATTATCTCATCATCTCCATCATCAGTCTCTTTCTCGTCCTGATCTGATACGATCCCTTTGGTGGTATACTTTGGGCTGAGATGCGGTGGTGTGTGCATCACCTCACGTCGAAGTTTTGGTGGTGAGTCTGCCATGTTTTGGTTTGCATCTTTAGATAGATGAGACACGTCTGTGACGATATCTGGAGGGCTATTGTTGTTTGGACTGTAAGGGTTGGCAATTGGAGGTGGACTCAATTGAGGAGGGCTTTTCTTAGGGGATGAACAGCCTCTCTCCATTATTTGCAATGTTGAAACCTACTGTGCAGAATCTGAAACCAGTACACAACAAACATGCATGTTTTAGTTAGTGATGGGTAGATTCAAATCAGGAATACTGGATCGGCCAGTTATTGGCCAGATCTGATCTGATCTGGAACTGGATCAGCAAAAATCCCTATCCAATGAACTGATCTAATTATTTAGGAATTTACTATTTACTTTAGGCCAAATTAAATTAATTGTTTGTCTCAAAGCTCCTCTCCTGTTGTAAAACTAATGCGGAATGCGGGTTTTTTTCAAGGTTTTTTTTTTTTTTAAATATAAAATATTGAAATCCTTGTAAAAGTGAACTTTTGTATTTAAGATGATGTGATCAATGAAAATCTGAAAAATCTGTGAAATTTTGGGATTTTTTTTTGTTGAAAAAAGAAGAAGTTTTTTCAGATTTTTTTCTTTCTAATGCGCTTCAATAAACTAACGCGCGCGGGAGCTTTGAGACAAACAATTAATTTAATTTGTTCTTATACAAACATAACGTTAATCATGTGGATAAACTTATTACTGTAAAACCAGAAATGTTCGCTTACATTTAAATTTCACTAATATTTCCAATCTACCTTGTAGCAGTGCATTGCAAAGTTGGCTCAAAATATGCTAAACCGTTATATTAAACCTGAGGTACTTTATGAATGTGTTTTTAAGATATGGGTGTTTCCACAGTAATGAGACCTTTTTTGTTTGTGGCTCTAAATCTTGTTTCAAATTTATTTTCTAGCTCATATTTGGCCAACCAGCGTCCACCACAAAGTGGTAGTAAAGTCGTCCCAGAGTAATTTTCTGTTTTTTGCATATTTCAAAAGTACCCATTTTAAGCTTCAAAATATCACCTCAACCAACTTCCTAGGACATCGGGAAGCAAACATCATAGAACTTTGCATTGAGTAGACATGTGAAACTGAGAAAATGAGTTAAAAAGTAAAGGTACAAAAACACGCCATTCACAACCCGTTCCACACATAGGCCTACACAGTCGTCACTACTGCCGCTTCCAAATTATGCAACATTCACACGTGCAAATAACAAATAATAATTCTGCATGTCATTCCTTACATATTTAGAGATACAGAAATGATAAAAATGTCTCAAACGCAGCGAAAACATGGCGAAAATATGACATGTCAATCAGCTGTTCGGTCTTTGTTTCGTGGGGGAAAAAAATCATGTTTTGCTTTTACTGCGCATGCTCAATTGATCACATGAGCCGTTTTCACCAATCACATACGCCGTTTCGCACTTCTTAGCAACAGCTGACTTTAGCAAACTACCCCTACTAAAAGAGCTGTGATTGGTTCATTTTATTATTTATCGACAAGAAAATTCCAAAAATAGAATCTAGAGACCCCTAGCTTCGTGGATAAACCAAACATGGCTTAGTTCGCTGCCGATAATTTGTACGTACAGAGGATCGAATCTGGAAGTATTTTATTGTTTCTCAAACAATTTTTATGAAATTTTCTGTTAGACTTGGTTCAGAAAATGTCATTTGTCTGTTATTTCCGAACGATATTTGAATCAAAAACTTTGCAAATGGTCACAAGAAAGCTTACTTTTTTGAATAATGTGAAAATTCCAATTTTGCGAAAACAATCCCTTCCGGCTATTTTTGACTGTATCACAAATTAGGAAATGCCGACTTTACGACCGGTTCGTGGTGGACGGTCACATAAAGTATAATTATGCTCCCTAAAATGTGATTTCTCCATGTATTCTCACTTCGTGAAAAGCTATCGGCCGCGCGTCGCCACAAAACAAATGTTACAATTCCGACAATAGATGGCGCTATACAAAATCTCAATGTCTGGTTTAAAGATGGCGGCACGACCAATAAAAAGATAAAGAGAATTCATGGAAATATGTACATTCGGCAAAATGGGATGTAAAATGTTTATTCTCAAAATACATTTCCATATTTGGACTGAAAACTACCGTTTTACACTGTTTTTTATAGGACTAAAAAAATAAAAAATAAGATGCGCCGGCCAAAAGTGAGGCGGGACGCTTGCTACGAGAATTGAATAAAAAAATTAATGATATCTGAAGCAAAAGTTCACTCATTTTATTCAGACAATTTGAAAAATAGCCAAACCAAAAACGACGCTTGACATGCTTGACTCAGTCAGACTCAGATGCTTTTATTTCATTATGATAGCTCTCAGACAGAGAGCTATGATTCAGAACTAGAACTAGCTAATAATACCTGAGACGATCTCTCAGATAATTACTACAACAAACAACATAACAATTACAATGAATTGAAGATATTGATATTGTGTTGTATTGTTGATCTAAACTAATCATTAATCTTGAAAATGACATTGACAAATTTACATAACATGTGCCATCCATCTATTCCAGTCCTAGCAGGAGTCTGGTGTCCAAATATGGCCACAAATTTGGGAGCCATATTTGCCCACCAAGACAAATGTTTGAAACCAGAAATAATTGTTCCAATGGAGTAAAAATCTGCTGAGGAAAGGTTTAAGTTTGATTTCCTGTTTGAATTAAGCAAATTCTGATACTGGTTGAAGAGATGAAGAACATTTTGTGATTTTGGGTTTGAGACTGAGAGGCTTGATATCTCCCAGCACTTTATCTGGGTGGATCCACTAGCCTAAATGAGTACTTGTGGCCAATGAAATACAAGGGGTGTGTCAGAAACATCAATTCAGCATCAAGCAAAAGTTTTGTCTATTGTAAACAAGTTTTTGTGGTGATGGGCGGCACATCTATACATGTGATTTTTGTAATAGGAGGGTGTTTGTGATTGGGAAGGGGTTAGTGATGGGGGATTGTGGTTGGGAGGGGTTAGTGATCATGGTGATGGGGTTTGTTGGGGAGGGGGTTAGTGGTGGGGAGGGGTTGTGGTGGAGGGCAGGGGTTTGTGGTGGGGGGGGGGGGGGTGGGTAGGCCGTGGGGTGGGGTGGGTAGGTTGTTTGTGGTGCGAGAGGGGTTTTGTGATGGGGGAGGGGTTTTGTGAATGGGAGGGGAGGGTTTGTGGTGGGGATGGGAAAGGGAGGGGATTTGTGGTGGGATGGGAAAGGGAGGGGATTTGTGGTGGGGAGGGGAGGGGGTTTGTGGTGGTGATGGGAAGGGGGTTATGGTGGGGATGGGAAGGGGAGGGGGTTTGTGGAAATTGTGGTGGGGATGGGAAGGGGAGGGAGTTTGTGGTGGCATGGGGGAGGGTGGAGTGGGGAGGGGAGGTTGTAGGGGTGGTTCAGATGAGGAGGGCATTGTGGAAAGGTGGAGTAGGTTTATGGTTGGGGTTGAAGGGGGTTTGTGCATGTGCGTTGACAAATACCGCCGAACGAGGACGCACACCCGTTTTTTACATTCCAACTGAGGACACACCTGCAAACGAGGACGTCCTCGGTTCCCTGATACGTGCAAAATATTGCAAACAACGTTAAAACGCTATCTAAACGAGGTCCTCGTATCACCTCTACCCCTTAGGCATCAGTTAGATAGTACAGTCTAATTGGCGGTTTGACACCCGTGTAATCCGCCATTTTGGTCCTCGGTGTGTCGGTGTGTGTCCAGGTTGGTGGGTCCTCGTTTGGATAGTACCAAAACTGGGTCCTTGTTTGCAGGTCATTACAAACAGGGTGGGATGGGGTGGGAGGGGTTTGTGGGGGAGGGGATTGATGTGTATACACTAAGGCCAAGTAAAACAAAACAACAGTTGATCGTCCCCGCCCGCATCCTTCTTTTGTGCCGCATTGATTTTTTTACTATTTACTTTTCTTTCTTTTTTTATAGTAAAACTTTTCAAAAAATTGCATGTAAAACTATTAAATGTTTAAGTTGCTCACAGTAAAACTTTAATAAAACTGTATCTGTACATTACATAAATGCATATACTTTTGTACAAAGTAAAGAGGCTCAGACTGTAAAATCTTTACTTCAAAAAGCCGGTGGCCATCTTGGGAAAAAATAGTAAATAGTAGGCCTAAATAGCAAGCCCCTCCGCATCCTTTTTTTGAAAAGGCCGGACGATCAAAGGTTGTTTTGTTTTACTTGGCCTAGCCCTAATAAGTACACAATAAGCATTCCCTGTTTGTTAATGTAATAGTGCATTTTCAATGAAAGCTTGAAAATTAAATTGTCAAAAATAGTTTTTGCCAAAAATGACTGAAATTGCATTTTTTTTCTAGTAAAACGTAACCATGAATTGTTTCGAAGCGACGCAAAATATTTTGGTATCAAGTTCAGCTATCGATATATGAAGGATAGAAGATGCCATTTTGTGTGTGGAAGCGCTACTTTTGGATTAACTGTAAATACTGGCAAAATGTCCACTTGCCAAAAATAAAATGACTGAAATGTCATCATTTTTCTGGCAAAACGCAACCAAGAATTTTTTTGAAGCGACACGAAATAAACAATTGATATATGAAGGGTAGAATATGCCATTTTTTGTGTGGAAGCGCTACTTTTGGATTAACTGTAAATACTGGCAAATATGCCCACTTAGCGGGCATATTTGCCAGGGTTGGACAATTCGGACACCTGTTACTAGTGGCAGTGCTAGGAATGATTCTATCTATCTCATAGTCATAACATGCATAGGCCCAACACACTATACTAGTATTTGAAAATGAGCTTTTTTCCCCCATGCTTACTAAAAATGATTACATACACGGCAATGTCTGGCTAGACGTCCCGTAACTGAAGTGCGCATGCTCAAACCAATTAAAATACGTTGTAGCGAATACGGTTTATTCCGTACGGGACGTGAGGCAAGATATAGCCACATACACCATCCCACCATCAAACCTACGCACATCACACATCGTCAACTTCACATTTTATTTTACACCACCAGCTGAACACACACAGATGTCGTGGGTTTTAATGATTGGTGCTAAAAACAGTACGCTACGTCACATCACGGAAGCTCTTTTCGCTCTCTTTTCTAGAAGAATCATCACGTGATTTATCATCATTTTAGCTCAATCGGTTATCTGAAACAATAAAGATTACATTGGAATTCATTTAAATCTTATTACCTGTCGTTACTGAGTGAAATCACCGCTCGTTTACGACGACGAAAGACTCATGTTTTCTATCTATTCGCGCGAAAATTACATTATGTGTGTCACAGTGTGTCAAAGGTTATGACCTTTGACTTTAATGATGACATTCTTTTTTACGCCCAATGGGGTGTTTTTGACCGCCAGCGATAACGCTAATAATTACAGGGTGTCCCAAAAAAGGTGTCATCGTAGAGGCATATGTAGGACCCGGGATTAGGGCCTGTTCAGATATACCTGGTGGGCGAGCTAGAGAAAAAAGTAGGGATTTATAATAGTTTTGGAGCTGTGGGAGGGTAGAAAAGTTTGGGTCATCTGAACAGGGCCCGTCAAAAAGTTTGGGTTATCTGAACAGTCGGTCAAACAGTTTGGGGCATGTGAGCAGGGGCGGTCACAAAGTTCTGGCATTTTAAACAGGGGCAGCGGTCCAACAGGGGCATCTTGGGGAGGGGTGGTCAATAAAGTTTAGTAACATTATTAAAACTTTGACATTTTCGGTTAAAATGTCAAATCTTGCGCATTTCGTGCATACTTCCTTGCCAAAGTGTCGGCCTATACATTTTTTTCAGCAAATTGCCAATTTTCGGCCCTTTTTCAAAATCAGTCAATTATTCACTACAAAGTCACAACCCCTGCATGCACTGTGCAGTGCTCTGTGCAGTCAGGCGCAGGCGCGTACCGCGGCATGTGAGCCATGGGGGTGGGGGGGGGGGGGGGGGGGCATGCAGAAGTATGTCGTCCCGACAGTGGCGTAAATTTTCGTAAAAGGTTGCCCCAATTTTTTTTCCCAGTCAGTCACCTCGTCAATTTCACGTAAGTGTGGGGTGGGGTGGGGGGGGGGGGGGGGTCGTAGTCAAAAAAGCACCACAGTCAACCGTAAATAATGCCAAATCCTCAGTGTTTTCGTCCTAGGACCAATTTTCTTTTTCTTATGCAAATTTTGCGTCCCGGTATTAGCGAATTTAGCGTCTCGGTACGCCACTGGTCAGGCGTGTGTTTGTGACTAGTTATGTGTAGGCTACAGGTAAACGGTGCTTGTTGCTATCTAGAAATGGAAGTGGAAACATGTTCACCGATAGAGGGCTATTTATGTCATCATTCATCAAAAGAATGGGAACGATAAAAGCTATTGCAGCTTGAACGAACAAATTGGGTCAGTGGGTTACGAAGATATACCAGTTTGGGGGCAATTTTTCCCTTTTACACTCAAATTTGACGATACATGTGTAGTTATATCACTTATATTTTTGTGTGTGTAGTAAGTGCCTTCCTATTTTTTTAATTCTGTTTTATTGTAAAGGGAATTAACAGACTTCTTGTTCCTCAATATTCCGTTTCAACGGATTGTTTGTGTGATAGATATTAGCATTTCAATTCAAAATTTGAAGCATGGTGTTGGGTGTTAATTTAACTTGACACCTAGTATGTACGTGGCAGACGACGATGGACATGCGGAAACCTAAATTTTGAATTCGTATTGAAATAACACGTAATCGCGAATGTTGATCAAATCATTTTGAAAAATTCATCATAGGTTAGAAGAAAAAATTTCCAATCCAAAACCGTTCTGGGTGGCTAATCACCCCAATTGTAAATGCTATTTTTTCAATTATTTTCATCGTTAACCGGGCGATGACTGTTAAAAATATTTCAAAATGGTGCACTCCCGTTGCCATATTGTTGACACGGGGTTGGCCGTATCATCCGCCATCACAATTTGAGGTATCACTCTTACGCGGATGATTTTCAGATCTATGTACCTGTAAATCCTAAAATCCCCGGTGATGTGTCGGTTGCAATCTTTAAAATATCTCAGTGTGTCAAAGCCATCAACTCATGGATGATTATGAACAAACTTAAGTTAAACCCTGACAAAACTGAGTTTTTTATTATGTCATCTTCTGATCACAAGACTAGGTTGCAAGATATCAATTTCTACATTGACGATGAGATAATTCCCCAATCGTCCACCGTACGTAACTTAGGTTTTGTCTTTGACTATAAATTGAATATGGACCAGCATATCACCAAACTTTGCAAAAACATCAACTGGCAAATCCGGAATTTATACAGGATTCGCAAGTATATTGATCAAGAGACGTGCGCTAACATAGTTAGAGCAATGATTTTATCTCGCCTTGATTATTGTAACATTTTGTTTAACAATATTGCGCAAAAGGACGTCGATCGATTACAAAGTCTCCAAAATAAGTGTGCTCGCCTTGTTTTCCTGACACCGAGACGTACCTATCAGCCCTCTGTTGCGGAAACTTCATTGGCTTCGTGTTAAGGACCGTATCAAATTCAAAACTTTGCTCTATGTCTATAAGTCACTGAATGGGCTCTGTCCCCGGTATATCGATGAGTGCCTCATTGTAAAGAGACCCCGTGATGGCTCTGTTACAACAAGATCGGACCACGGCCTGAACCTTAGGGTTCCTAAGACTTACAAGTGTGCCGGGGATAGGGCTTTTTCAGTGGCTGCTCCTATTCAATGGAACAAGATTCCAATTCATATTCGTAGTGCTCCTACAGTCACAGGGTTCAAATCCCTTCTTAAAACACACCTTTTCTCCTAAGTTCTGCTCTTTCCCTTGTTTGTATTGTTTTTGTTTTTGTCGTTGCGCTTTGTATCCTTTGGCAAAGGCGCATTATAAATGCCGTTATTATTATTATTATTATTATTATGGATCGTCCGAGACGCGTGGCCAGCGTCGTCTGGTACGTGGGTATCCTTGAAAGGCTCCCTCATTTGGCATAAAAGCAGTGAACGTTGTATAGGGCCTACTAGTAATTACGGAAGCATCTAGGTGCCATCCTATTTGACGACATAGCGATCACGAGTATATCTTAACAAGTAGACATAATATCAGTATTATGTCGACATGGTCAGGTAATTTTTCTTACCATGTCGACTTAAAACCATACCACGTGTCGACATGGTGAAATATATCTTGTCAAGTTGACTTACAAGAAGGAAATGTCATCATGGCAAGATAGGTTAGTCATGCCAAGTTGACTAAAAATCGACTTCAACAACAATTGATGTTGTCGAGATAAGTTATTGCAAAGTCGACTTCACACACAAAAAAGTCAATGTGTAGTCAGCGAGATAGATTATCTTGCCAAGTCGACTTCACAGACATAGATGTCATCATAGCGAGATATTAATATCTGGCCAGGCTCTACAAAAAGTGCCATCCAACTTGACCAATGGCGAGATAGATTATCTTGCCAAGTTGACTTCACAAAAAGTAGATGTCATCATAGCAAGATATTAATATCTGGCCAGGCTCTACAAAAACTGCCATCCCACTTGACCAATGGCGAGATAGATTATCTTGCCAAGTCGACTTCACAAAGAGTAGATGGCGTCATGGCGAGATGAGATTATCTTGCCAAGTTGACTTCACAAAAAAGTAGATGTCGTCATGATTAGATAGATTTACTTGCCAGGTCGACTTCACAAAAATGTAGATTGTTATGGCGAGATAGATTATCTTGCCAAGTCAATTTCACAAAAAGTAAATGTCATCATGGCGAGATAGACTATATTGCCAAGTCGACTTCACAAAAAGTAGGTCGTCATGGTTAGATAGATTATCTTGCCAAATCGACTTCACATAAAGTGTCACCATCGCGAGATAGTGTGTCAAATAGGGTTATCTGCATATGGGTGACTCCATTTGATGCAATGTGTGGAAGATCAAGGTCACTGAAGACCATATGGATTTATTCAGTTATCAGCGGATATTTTTGGCGAAAACCTTTTATTTTGTTAATGTACAACTATAGAATATAAGACAAACATTGTGAAGCTAGCTATTGGCTAATTGCATTGTAAGATTAAGTAATATATAAACCCACAAACATTGGTCAATAGGATGTCACTTATGGCCAGATAATGTATCTCGCCATGACGACATCGACTCATTGTTAAGTTGCCTTGGCAAGTTAACATACCTCGCCATGACAACATCAATTTTGTGTGAAGTCGACTTGGTAAGTTAACCTATCTCGCCATGACAACATCAATATTTTGTGAAGTCAACTTGGCAAGTTAATCTATCTCGCCATGACGACATTTAAGTTTGTGCCAAGTCAACTTAATAATGTGTCAAGTCAGCAAGATAGTCTCACCATGTCGACTTTATATAAGGGTTTTAAGTCGGCATGGTAAGAACAATTATCTGACCATGTCGACATGATACTGATATCATATGTCGACTTGTCAGGATATTAGATGCTTCTGTAGATAATAGATGATGTGGCGAGAGACGGTTATCCTCTATGGTTTTTAAAAAGGTCCGTCAATTTAGTTGCAAGTTGCATTGGTGAACAACAGTATCGTCATTTTCCGTCAAATTGGTCCGAAAATTGGTTGAACAGGTTTTCGACATAACATCTAAATATGGAGATCAAGCTTTCCAGAGAGTACAAAATGTATATGATTAAAATACCTCGGTAAAATACATGGTGTTTCTAAAAGCGGTACTAGAGCTCTGTCAAAATAAGACTAGTTGCAGGTTTTCGGGGACACATCCAACAAACCAATCCAGTTGGCGTACTTGGCACAACCCACCTACCTCTTCTCATCTGTTATGGTAAAGTTATCCCCCGTGTATATTCGCTCTATCTGCATCCTCATCTTCGACTTCATTACGAAACTGAGCAGTCAATTATACCATAAATACTGGAAATCGACACAGAAAACAAACATAACTGCTTGAAATAACATGGGATAAATGAAATGGTGCTGTCAATATTTGTTTCATTCAGAAAATAAAACAGATAGACCTGTCGCGTCCAACTCTCAAATGAAGCGATTTTGGGGAGTACTACTAGCTATCATCAGATGATCAGAGACGGTGAAAAGTTAAAATTTAAATGTCACTGCACTATGCACCAAGTTATTGCGTTAATCATAAATACATTGGCCATTTGGGCGACGTTGCTGGGAAAACCCCTTTTGCGGTATTTCTGGCAACACTGATTTTATTATCATTTTTCCAGACAGCTGCTGATAGCAGAGGGATGAATGAAGATAACATTTCACGCTACAGTCATCATCTTACAGTGTGCATAGTGGGATCAGCTGTAAGAGAAAGTTACAACGATTGACTGTCTACGTACATAGTGGTGCTTTCTGTCAATTTTCCCGGAATTCATCTGCAAAAAGTACTGTTTTTATAAGCTGACAGGCAAAAAAAGGCATGCCAGGATCGTTACTCGTTTGAACCAAGTGTTCAGTCAAGCAAATTGGTAAGTATAAATCTCTGCTCATCATGTTTGTGTTTGATCAGGCCAATGATTATCATGGGATGACTTTCACTTCAATATGAATTATAATTCAATATAAGTATAAAAGTACAATTTGAAATTGAAATATAATTATCAGAAATCAATATGCAGACTGAATCAATATTACAAATCAAAATAATAAAACACTTCATTTAGAAATATTTTTCTTTTCATTATTAATATATTAATTATGTGTTTCTTACCATGCAAACAATTCCTTTCTCTACAAAGTAAACATTGTTTCGTTGAAATCGGTGGTATAATGTCAATGACAGAGATGTGGCCCATAAATTGTGTCAAGAATTCGCAAAGCTCATACCGTACATGTTGTCTAGGCAAATGTTTTACCTAAAACAGCTGTAATCGAACCCCGGAGTTGGCATCATGGTAACGTGGTCTCATTTGCTGATTTTACCCCCAATTACACTCTTAAAAGCATGGGGCCGACTTTGGTATTTTCTGGTAAATTGTACCATAGCGAGAAATCTTTTGAGTGTAGATACTAGGTCTCGCTTCTTATTTAGTAATAAATACATTTCTATAACCAAATATGTAAACATAATCTAAAATAATAGTGACGTTCTCACGGTAGAGGCCTTTTTGCTGCACCGCGATTTCCCAATGGCCCTGATCAAAATATCGTAAGTTTTTGCAAGTATTTTGGTATTGATGGCGCTCTAACGTTTTACCTGTAGGTTCTAGTATAGGTCTCATATTCCATTCTAGAGATTTGTTTAATAGCTTTAATTTGATATAAAACTCATTTTGATTGGTTCTTTTTTAATTGGCGGCAGAGCATTTGCAAGACAATTCGGCCAATGGTATTTGACCTTCGTCGTCAAACCGGAAGCATACATTTCCAGTGTGGGGTATCACTCGTATCGTTCTTTCGGATATGATCCAGATTCAATTTCTGACTGACTGACTGACTAAGTGTGAATGTTAAACCGTTAAAGATGTTATAGTTTCGGGTTATAATTGGTTATATTAGAATTAATTTTAAACATGCTTGTCCTTTTATACGTTGAGTTCATTTTCGTATTGCCCAAGTAGGGAACTCCCCCATGCCTAATAATGGTGTATTCCAAGTAATTGATACGCTCTGTGTGCGCTGACCCTTGTACATTGTATTTGAGCATACACATTGCACTGCTGTGTAGCAAATCTTTTATGAGACAATTGGCCCTAAACGTGGGGTGGGGGCGGCACTCAACTTAGTTTTGGTAGTTGTGTGCCGCCCAGGGTCCAGTGGCGTGCGCAAAGGGGGGCCGGGGGGACGCGGCCCCCCCACTATTGAGTCAGTCGGGGGAAACTTAGGCCAGTCGGGGGAATTGAGAAGGAGGCTAGGTCAGTGGCATCATGGAATTATGATAGTCAAAAACGCAGATGATAATTTTTCGCGTGACGCGCGCATACATGTATGTCTTCCCAAAATGCAATATTCTTTGGTACAAGCTTGTTTAGAGCCAAAATGTAGCTCAATCGTGCAAAAAGGTGTAAATTCGAAAAAAATTTGCATGCTACGCGCACAGTTCTTTACTCAAATAGTCGGGGGAATTTCATTTATGGCCAGGTGGCCCCCCCACTAACAATATCCTGCGCACGCCACTGCCAGGGTCACATAAAGGGAGGTTTCGGAACTGAACTGAGAGAATTTTATACTTAAAATAGGGACTTGACGAAAAACACACACCCTGTTTTACGGGCGGACGGACGTGTCAGGTAGGGTCGGTCGGTCGGGCGATGTTTTTGTTTTGTTTTTGTCACCAACATTTGCAAAAATCGGGAAATACAACAACAACAAATCAACATATTTTCGGCAAAAAAAATGGCTGATTTTACATGATTTTAAGTGTTAAATGTATCTTATAAGTTACAGAGCAATACCTTTCGTCATTACTGCCAAATCAGATTTTGAAATAAGTTGTCCTGGTACCAGAACAGTTTATTTTCTGAGTGGTTTTTTCTGTGTTCGTAAATGGTTTGACACTGTGTTTAAAATATCGTTTACAGTGTTTCTGGTTTTAAATCAAAGCAATTATAAACCGCAACTAAATTGCTATTAGCCTATTGGTAACCAATATTATTTATTTTGCAAGGAAATATTAAGTCACTGCACAGTTTATTCTGTTCTTGGAGACATAAATGTAATTATTGTATGCCCGTATATATTTTTGTCACAGTCTGTATGTATATTTTTTACTGCAGGGCTTTTATCAGTTTTGACCAAAAGTAGCCCATGTGTTTACATTTTGCCATTTCAAGACAAATATTTTGTGGATTACAAGGGTTAAACGACCTGTAGCTCAGTGTATTTTGAGCCCTGTTTCATGACATGTCATTGCTCTCCATCTCCATTTCTCTTTAGTTATTGGATTCTTATTGTCGTAGTCATCCGAACCATTTTGATATTTTGTTTATAGCAGATGGCCAGAGGATTCACATGTGCAAATTGATTCACTATTGTTTTCTTCTGGATAATTGATAAATACTGCTATCAATTATTTGAATTTATATTAAATGTTTTACGAAACAATGATGAGGTATTTAGTAGCATAAAGTTCATCTCTTGCACTTTTCAAATCAATGCATTACCCTCATAAAAAACTGGGGAAAAGGGGAAAGGCAGTTGGTTGGACATTTTAATTGATTTTCAAACATTTCAAATATTTCCTTTTTTTTCAATATTGTAATATTTTCAAAAAATAAAACTCTAAACAGATGGTGATAACATGGGGCCGTATTCTCGTACTAAACACGGTTTTAGCTTAAAATCGTGTCTAACTAAACGCGTGTTTAACTAAAACGCGAGTTTATCTTTTAAACAACGTGTTTAACTAAACACGGTTTTAAACTCGGCGAATCTCGTTCCCAGGGTCGTTGTGCGTTACTGTATAGTATGCATACAGGTATCTATTGTTGTTGTGGCCCTAATAGGTTACAATAGATATCGACTAAATACCTCAAACGCACGTGTATTTTTAATACTACACAATATGCTCGGCAGCTTACAGCGGGCACGGTTGAGTAATCATTCAAGGCATACAGTTCGTGTATTTGTTTAGTTAAACACGCCTTAAACTACCCCCATACCCATGTTTAAAGTTAGACACTTTTCAGTGAGTTAGACGCGTGTTTAAGTAAAACAAATGTACGAGAATCGCGTTTAGTTAAACGCTGTGTCTAAAGTCAAAGTTAGACGTGTGTTTAGCTTAAAACCGTGTTTAACTACGTACGAGAATAGAGGCCAATGTGTTTATCTCTCCACACTAAAGTAATCCAACCAAATGCATTAAAGATAAAATGTTCTCTTTATAGTTTGATCAGTTCCTAATTGGCGAAGCCTCCTTGCAGCTGCGAATGAATACAGAAGGTTGTAGGCACACATGAACGCAAAGGTTGTAGGCACACATGAATGCAACAAGCGCACTGTGAACCAAATGTGTGACGCGTGCGTTTATCCAAAATCAGGCATGTATGGCCAAATTTATGCGCATTCGGTTGGATTACTTTAGCGTGGAGAGATAAACACCATATTATCACCAATTTGGAACTGATGGAACGATAGTAAGTTCTCCTCTCACCCTATTGTCATTGCCATCCAGCAGCTGAAGCAGTATACAAATACAAAATAAAGCTTATGAATTTTATTATTCTAGTAGAAAGCATGCTTGGGAAAACAGCGACCGACGGCATAGAACCAATTTGTATTTGGCCTGTCCAATAAAACCTGCGTTTGCAATGCATTAGTGATGACAAACTAGCAGTGTGTTGTCACTAACTCTCTATGGGATCATTCACTACGCTCTCTTTCACACATTATTTATACGCAGCTGGAATTGATTGGATCAGATGAGCGTACAGCAATACATACCATGATATAAATTGATAAAATACCCCTTACTGTTTAATATTAACACTTATATCTTGTTTTATATACGGCTTTAGATAAGATGGGATTTCTTTAGATGAAATGGTGCTGTAATGCATTGGGCAGGCATTTACATAGGGATCTGGGTTATCTATACAAATATAAAGCGGCACAAAAAACCCTGTTCTACGGGCCCAACCGATCCAATTTTTTAGAATTATTTGTTATGTTGAAAATATTTTGAACATTTTTTTAAATGTTTTGAAAATTGTGCAATCTTTTTGAAATTGATGAAATGTTTTGAACATTTTGAAAATTGTTGCAGAAATGTGGTAAATGAGAATAAAATGTCACCCAAAATGTTCACAAACATTTTGGGGATCCCCTCTCCCTCCAAAAAAAACCCATGGTGCTCAGTGGTCATTACAAGAGGGGTACCATGCGTGTCCAAGAAATCACGTAATTAGGGTAGTTTTTCTAGGTGGGGCACGTTACGTACGTAACGTGAATAGGGTATCAAAACAAGTCAAATTAAGAAAAAGGGAATACTTTTTACATCATTGGCTTTCCTATTTAGAGTCCTTATTTGCTCTATGAGGATTATAAATAGCCATGATACAAGGGCAAGATATATTTCTCAAATTGTATCCTTCGCAAGTGATCTGATAGATCAGCTCGGCATTTGTTTCATAATACTTATAGCTCACTTATTAGGGAAGGAAAAAATGGTTATAAATGTGTCATACGCGGTAAGAGGTTTAAACTATACAAATTACTTGCTTAGTGTATCAAAATATTTTGAGTAATTGTTTAGGGTATCAACGTATTTTGAGTACTTGTTTAGGGTATTGGAAATACTGATATCAATTACGTATTCAGGGTACTTGTTGAAAGTCCTTGGACGCGCATGATAGCCCCCTTGTAATGACCACTGAGCGCCTAACCGACCGACCCTACCTGAGAGGTCCGTTCTCCTGTAGAACAGGTTGGGTTATTTCGTTGCCTAATGGGAAAGATATGTGCATAATAGTGACTAAGGGAAAGACACATCTGACCCATAGTTGACCCATAAAAGTCACGCAAGTCAGGTTGCAATATTTTCCCCCTCAAAATCTCACTATATGGGGCACCAAATGAATTAATCGTATTACTTCAGATGCAATGCAACTTTCGACGCAATCTTGTATTTCTTAGAATTTACATGTATTGTATATGTTTGTTTTGCATCTAGGCTTACCATACCATACAAAATAGAATAATATGTGGGCAATTCCAAGCAAATGTCAACCAAATAGCTAAAATTTCAAATGTGCATCCAAAGTTTAATTCTATGCCTATAATGTAGGCAAGAGTCCAAAGTTCAGGAATTTTTAGTTTGTTTAGCGATACTATGTTTTTTTATGTATAAACTAGCTAATTAGCATAAATTTGCATATTTGCAGCTTACAAAATCAGTGAAAAGGCTTGTTTTTATTTATTTAGGTATGATGTTTAAATAAATGTCAGGCACAATAGTAGTACTGATGGGAAAAGTTTTGATATAAATTTAATTTTGATCAACGGCCGATTAGCCTCGTTAATCCAGGTAATTAGTATGCATTGCATAATCTCATGTCATTCCGCAACGCAAAAGTACAATTTTTTAGGATAGCAAGAAAATAAATGTACCCTATTTTCATTTAACTATTTTTTTTCTGCACACAATTGACATGCTTCACAATGATCAAAAAAAATTTGGAAAATTATGTTAATTAATAGCCCTAACGAGCGTTGCGGAATGACGTTAATACCTATATTTAGGCAATTTATTGAGCAAATTGTGATATTTTTGTGTACTTGGTATAAGATCATCCTTATTTATGATAATTCATTCAAATATGGACTCTAAACTTCTAAAAAAGTTTCAAAATTGATGAAAACTCATAATTTGCTGAATTAGGCAACTTTGATGTGCAAGCTGTAGAATTCGGCAACTTTATCACAAAATCATGGCTACTTTACCTGTAAATGATGATTTCAATGTGAAAATAGTTGGGTTACTTGTATTCACGAATTTGTAACATATGAAATGCCACTGATTACTCTTTTCTTTTATTTTTTATGCATATTAAAGCATAAAAACATGTTTTTTCTTTTCTCTATGGAGTTTTGCACACAAATTCACACTGTCATTCCGCAACGTCATTCCGCAACACCTACTTTTATTTTTTGATGACCTACTAGACATCCTAGCTGATGATTAAGTTTTATGACAATGCTTTTGTCAATTAGCTAACACTTCAAACCTTCTAAAAAGTAATTTCAATAATGATACACTCTAAAAAGTTCACAGAGTTTTCACTTTGTGTAAACATGTAAAAAAAACACCAATCGTCTGCGTCATTCCGCAACGCAAATTTGCATATGCAAATTAGGATACTTGGAAGTGCAGTCTAATTTTTTCCCTAGGTTTATTTTTTTAGTATCAATCGCTATTATCAAATAAAGTTGTAAAATGGGGAGTAACTACAAATCTCTGGGTTTTACACCCAAAAGAAAGTGGATTTTTGTGTGTAAATGTCATTCCGCAACGCGTGGAATTGCCCATATTAGCCATCCCAGCTACAAATGGAAACAGATTTTGTTATTTAGCAAGTACCTTAAATTGGCTGTCAAAAAGGTAAAACATTTTTAAACCACCCTGTAGATATAATTGGCGTACAGCCAATACAGCACTATACAATGTGTACCATGTGTTAAGGAAAAATAAAAACTAGACTCTCGTCCTTTTTGTAAACAATGCAAAATCACCATTACCAGCGTGGTATTGCCCCGGGGAATTGCATGATTGGTTGTGTAACTAGAAGAGGAAGGAGGGCAATGTAAAATCTTTTTATTTCATGGTCCTGCTTTAAAATGCTCATTGGACATTATATCTACAGGGTGGTTTAAATATATTACCAAGATGTCAGCTTTTTTTAAATACTACTTTAACAAAAAAGTTATGGAAAAAATAAAGGGGGAAAAAAAGAAACTTACAGCATTCCTGAAAAATGAATGAGCAAGGGGACTAGAAACTAGATTATTTTTTTAGTTGGCCTTAAGGGCCTCATGGGAAATTAGAACTTAGAAAATTATCTACACATGGTACACACACAACCACCTTGAACTTTTAGTGGGTTATTAAGCATCTAAAATGTCTCAGTCAATATTTCAATTTATTTTGAATAGTACAAATCTTGTTGTTTGGAGAAATTTGATTATTTTCTAGGAAAAGCATTTTCAATAAAACTGCTGTGTTAATACAATTATTGTTGTTTCCTCTTACATTGTGATTTGTGGGTGTTATAAATCCACACAATATTATGTGGATCACTGCTTTATAAATTACTAATACAGTGTGTTGGAAAAATATGATTACATTTTGTATCAAGATTCACCAGGTTTTTATTCATAATTAGAGAAATATCAATAAAATTGCAAATTTTACTGTGTGATTCTAGAAGTTGATGTCTACTGAAGATAGCAGACTTTCCAAATTTGGCTCATAGAGGATGCATAGCTTGGACGGATTTGATGAAGTAACAGACAACATCTTTTAACCCCCTGAGAATTACCGGCCGATTGGTTAAAAAGATGGATAGATCATTTATTGAACCAATGAGAGACATTGTTAGTATAATTGTATCCCTGATAAAGATGGGAGTGAAACATTTTACAAGCTGCATTTGAATTGGCTATTCATATGAGTGCATCTTGTAATAAAACAATCAGAACCACTGTAAGATAGACAGGTAGACCCCAGGGGGTTAAGGGTCTCCAGTCCACAAAAGTAGTGGTGTAACAAGTCTTTTCTAAGCAGGGGGGTGGGGGTGATATTGTCAGGGGAAGCATGAAGCATATATACACAGTTCAACAAAGAATAAGTTCCCTTTTAGATTATGCCAGATATTGTTAAATGAGTTACTCCATCGAAATGATTTTTAGCACACACTAATTTACGTGTGCACAGCAACACTAGAACGGAGCTATAACTACGCAGGTGTTGTAGTGCTTGAATGAGCACACATTGAATGGAGGAATACCTCAATTCAAAAGTTGCTAAATGATGTATTGAATGAGGATGGTTAAGCAGCTTTGAACCAGGGTCTTGAACCAGGGTCATTGCTTGAACACCGCATTTTTCACCTTTTGAAATGAGGTATTCCCCCAGTCAATGTGTGCTCATTCAATCAGCACAGCAATTGTGCGGTCTTCAAGCAAAGACCCTGGTTCGAGCTGCTTAACCATCCTCCTTCAATACATCATCCCACAATGGGGAGAAATTCTGCCGCCCCCATCTGGTTAAGCCACTTCACACAATCATTTAATTGTAGAGTACTTGAGCTTGTGATGCCATTGTATCATGTTTACATTGCAAACTCTGTTTTGTCCAGTGGCGGCATCAGCATCCATATTTTCTTGGGAAAGAAAAAAAATTGGAGGGGGAAGCAAGATGCACACAAAAGTTTTGCCTTAAAAGTAGCAATTTTGAGCTGCCATTGGTTTTTTTGTGTGTTAAATTTCAACAATTTGCAAATTTTCAACAAATTTCACAAATGTTTTTTTAATTTTCAAAACAATTTGTAAAACATAAATCAAGTTAAAAAAAGAAAATGAGTATGTCAGACACGTAGAAGGGATTTTGTTGGCACCTTGTAACACAACTTGATGGTAAATGCAATTAGCAAAATTCAAGTAATTGTCATTTGTATAGCACAAAATTCACAGCGGCGTATTTATTAAAAGCTAAGTGTGTACTGTACATGTCAATTATTAAAACTTTACTGCTAAATTTGTTGTTATCTAAAATAAGATTCTCAACTGTGCATTAACGTAGCTGAAATCAAATAAGGCATTTCTCCCTGCCCTTGAATGCTGTTCTATATTGGGATTAATTTTGAGCATAAAGATAATCTTTTGCACCATTCTAACTCTGTAACACTTTCGCGCATTTGTTAAATTGAAAATGATAAGATCTATACATGCATCTGTATATTCGCACATTCTGATTTTTCAGACAAATGTTTTTGGTGTGCAGCAAATTCATTTTACTCAAATATTTTCAAGTCGCAGTCATTGGGTGATTCATCAGAATCTAAAGGAGCAAAGTCGATGTACATTATAAAATTGGGTACAGCAACATAATGCTTAAAATGGATTCATTTCACCATATTTTCAAAATATAAAGTTGTTTAATTTGTAAGCAAGATTCCTGAAAGTTGAGAAATTATTCTGATCACGTTTTCAAGTACAAATTATATTGCATTGCATGCATATGCTGTTTCTTAAGGGTGAAGGTTGGCATTATAAAATTATAGAATATCAAAAAATTGTGTGTGTATAAAAATGTAAGCAATTGGTGATAGCAAAATGGTAGCGCAGATGATATTCCTTAGTCCTTAACTCTGTGCAGTGAAATGAGAGTGTAGTCCATCCAGTGAAAGCAGTTGATTGTCACCTGCTTGCTGTAAATTCAACTCCTCCAAAAAAAAATTGGAAAGATTTTTCAATCACCAATTTTCCGGATATTTCATAATGTATTCATATTGTAACTATTCCTCTCTATGAAAAGCTGATGTGTTCCTCTTTTCAACGATACCTCATTTGTAGCAATCACTTGTTTCAGTGCCCAGCAACCTGCTTGAGAACATGGGGAGGTCACAAATCACAATCTGAATGTGCCAAATTCATCACTATTTTGTGCTCAAAAGTCAATAGAGCATCACTCTACTGTCTACACTGTTGGTAGTTGTCAATGTAACACTTCATACAACACAATTCAACACTTCAGACAACACAGTTCAGTTGTTCTTTTGAGCACAAATAGTGGCAATTTTGGCACATTCAGATTGTGAACCTCTCCATGTTCTCAAGCAAGTTGCTGAGCACTGGAAAAAAGTGATTGCTACAAATGGGGTATTGTTGGAAAGAGGAACACATCAGCTTTTCATAGAGAGGAAACACAATATGAATACATTACGAAATATCCAGAAAATTGGAAAAACTGAACAAAATTTAAAAAACTTTCCATACTTTTTTTGAGGAGTTTAGGTTTACCCTACCCCAAGACATTCCCAATTTCTATTTAGGACAGTATAACAAAAACACCTCTAAAATCAGAATGTTCACAGGCTTTCCTTCCGAAAAATAAAAGTTTCCTGAGATAGCCGCAGATCCAGTGTTGTTTTCATCTGAGAATATCAGATTTCATCGTCCATGTTGAAAGTACGAACAAATTTTAAGCCTTGTGATTTATTCTCTTTCATTTCATCATCCTGTTTTGGTGTAAATCCTCTTGAAGGGACTGTTGAATAGGGATAAAATGGTAAATCCATATTTCCCGGGCTCCCCACTTCACCTGTCCACTTGACCAACCAATGATAGAACCAGTATTTATCCAGCACACTTGGCATTTATGGATATTTACACCTCACTTCAACTGACTACTTGAATAGCCAATGATAGATCCTCCTGGGGAAGGGGTTTACATGTATTTGAACTTATTTGTTAACCCTAACCAGTCGTGCTGTGGTTTTTGTGTGGATCGGGGGACAATGTATGAATCTTTTACCCAACAAACCACCACGAACTTACCCGAATACGACCTCAGACCACACACCGATGCCCCGGCCCTAACCACTGAGCTAGGCTGCCGTGGGCAGCGATTTTGTATCCAATTATCAACTCGGACGATGACGTCATCCAATCAGTGCCGTAGCATGCGCGTGGAGATAGTTTTTGGCAGGAGTGAATTGTAGGTTCCAGGAGAGTTAAGGTTCTTAATGGTGTTCTGCACTGGAGCTTTAAAACAATTACCCACACATCTTAGGGGGTTTCTACCTAAACATGGATGATTTGACTAGTTTATCCACATACAAAAAGGCTGATTTGACATTTATTAAGGATTCCTCTCAATTTGGTGCTCACATCTATGGATAATCTGTTATAAGTAAGATTTCAGGCAAAAAGTGACTCAATAGCATGGGAAGGGGTTTATTTAAATATTTAGTATTTTAATGGTGCTCTGCACTGGAGCTTTAAAACCCCTCATCGGGAATTGCTTTTAGTTATGGATTCACGTCATGAAATCCTTTCTTTATTCCTTCCCCTCTGAGGCGCTCTTATTTTGCAAACACACTTGGCATTTAATATGGATATTTGTTACAGACTCGGTCAAGTATCTGTGTATTACACTTTACTTGGGTGTGTAAATACTAATTCAACCTAGTTAGCGAGTTTGGGTTGGTGTGAAAACTGTGATCGAAATACTAATGAAGACTTCAATATGAACTAAGCACCTCAAAATAGGAAGGTGTTTAAGGAATTTATAGTATTCATAATGTCGATCGTATCCCATACGGCCTATTCGATGTGCGGCTAAATAAGCCACATCACTAACAGGTCTCGCAACGCTGGGATTTGACTTCAGTATTACTTCATCTGTCTTCTCTTTAAAGGTATATGACCCGATCACTTTTTTGGGGCTATGATTTTTTTTTCACATCAAGATATTTTGGTATCAAAAGAATCCCCATATTTTTCTCATTATGTCTGTAAAATATTAGGGGCCAGAAATGTTTCATTTGGAAATTATAGGCGAAAATGTGGTGAATTACTGCCAAAGGTGGTTAACCACCAACCAGTCTGTGTACTACTCAATGGGCACATGTCTTTTGACCTTGCGCTTCTAAAAATAGAACCATTGGAGTTATGCAACTCAAGCTTTGGAATGCAACAATTTTAAGGATGACCTTTCATGTAAAATAGAAAACATCAAGTTGAAAATCAGGTCATCTACCTTTAAAAAATGGTTTCTAAAATGTAAGCATGTTTCCATTCCATCACCACAAATGTGATGAAGCACATCAAAAGGGGGATTTTGCAGGTGAAGTCAATATTGAGTTTATCATGTGTGCTCTCGGAGCATTTTCTAAGCTTTAAGATGACACCACATTTATCAAAATTGATCTGATTTTACGAATGAAAATTACTCCTAAATTCTTATTTTTTTAAAAGAAATTTCTGTCTGTTTTCATCTATATCTGGACAAACACACAGCTGCATAGTCCCCTCCCCCTTGTGATGATCTGCATCACAAATAACTGGATATTGGTGGTGATATTCAATCATCACCACCAACAATAACGACATGTACCAATAACCGCTGCGCGTTTCTATCATAGATCCTCAAAGATCTATGTTTCTATTCAGCACTGAAAGGTGGTGATGCTGGAAGTTAACCAAAATATGTGCAAGGCAAGCGTATCCAAGCAAACCCTCATGCTACACAACCCATCTTAGTAACCAGTGGGCAAACTCACCCCGGGGGGGCACTCAACTTTTTTTTGGGTAGGGGTGTGCCGCCCAGGGTCTCAAAAAGGGGGGGCTAAAGAACTGAACTGAGTGGATTTTATGACAAAAAATAGGGTCTTAGGAACTGATTTTTTTCCAAAAAATAGGTCTTGAGAACTGGCCTATAGTTCAATTTTCGATTTATTTTGGTTTAAGAACGCAAAATTTTCGAGAAATTGGGGCTTTGGAACACGAAATTGGTGCTTTGGAACGCAAAATTTCGCGATTTTTGAATTTTCAATAAAAATGGGGTCTTAAGAACTGATGCAGGCTCAAAAGGGGGGTCATAAGAACTAGCAGCAGAGGGTGAAAAAGGGGGTCTTCAGCGCGGCACATACCTATACCCTTTTCAAATGTCAGTGCCCCCCCCCGGGAAACTCACCACACAAAAAAAGGTTTTCATGCATTGCATGCACAGCAGCCTTGCTGATCTTCCCGCATTGCATATCATATCGGCCTGTAACCATCATGCGAACAAAGAACCACCATACAACTTGCGATAGTTTACGCTCAATTCTCATAGCCCTAGTGCACGTAATACTGAAGTGATTAGAGATTGAACAGCTGCAGCACCCACAAGAAGCCGGAGTCCAATGAACAATTCCCATTGTTTAAAATGCTAATCACTCCATTGTTTTAATTTTGAAAGAAGTATGGTGATCAGCAACGTGTAAGAAATGTGATGCTTGAAATACTCCATACTAAATATATCTTTATCAACGACCTTGCCAAAACTGTTTGTCTAGTGTAGCATAGTGGCCGGACTCTACACTGTAGCGCATAAACGCTGAGGCTGCTGTGCTTTAATACATAATGCGGCGCAAAGTTGAATGTCATCACCACTAAAATAATCACTGTCTATTCAAGGTCACCACTAAAATTACTACCAATAACCCAGAAATATTGGGTTATTTTGGTGGTTTGGTTTAATGGAGGTTGTGATAAAGGCGGTGATTATGTGTTTCTATTCAGGCAATCAACACTAATCACCTTTCACCACCAATAACCACCTTTTGCATTCAAAAAGAAACATGCTGTACATGTATGTGAAGAAAACACTCATTTATTTTTGTGGACTTGTATGAAAATCTTTTAGCGCAAGTATGAGCATTTTCAATCAATATGGTAAATGTGTGGTGAGCAAGATCTCCATTCACGCATGTGAAAGCACCAAACAATGAGGATTTACCCATTTTGAAACATTTACCAATGAGAAGGTACAGGGTGGCCAAAAACTATGCTGGTTCCTTGCATCAATGGGCTCCACACAACTCATCCATAGTTGCAGGTACGTGCAAATCATGTCATCACATTGATTTGCTGGCTAAAAGTCATGCATATGCAGTGAGATGACGTAAAATAATCCACAAAATAAATTTGGTCAATGCCAGCGTCACGCTTAGAACATAACAAATTCACTGATTGGCACCAAATACACTGTGTCTGCGCCCAAGACAGCGCCGGACTTCACACGCATGTTGTAGAGCGCTCCCTATAGGACTTAGGATTAGCATTTTTTAGCATTCAGAGGGGTTAGGGTTATTAACATGCGCAATATTTCTGTGTATGTGATGTTAGAGCATATTATAGTGATCGACTCAACATTAACACATAAGCGCTGCATGGAATTTGTGTTTTATTATGAAAGTGCTTACGTCAGTGCATGACAATCACAAGCATGATCATGAGATATGTTCTGTGGAATACTTCCTGACCACAATGCACGTAGATGAAGTGAACAAAGTATAGGGAACATAAAATGAAGGAACAATATCCAAATTGCTTTGAGGAAATTTGAATGTCCTCAGTTTTTTATTTCAACACTAATTGCCTGCCTTTGGCAATATCGTCAGTCACATTACACAATGTTACATATAGATCTAATCGTCTATTTCTCCTTGTGACGTACGACGAGGGTGACGTTATTCAGCTCAGTCATTTGAACAAAAATATACAAATAAATTGTGTGTGGGTCCGACTGAACAAATTGCAAATTTGAGATTTATCTTTGTTGAATGGTTAGAAATCTTGAACATTCTTGAAATGTTTGAATCAGGTTTGAATGTATTTTAAATATTCATTTGGGGGAAATTAAGCAATTGTTTTCCACCAAGATTTGCAGTTTGATGTCAGAGTTTTTAACACCAGAAAAAAATAATTAAAAACGGCACTACATGTACAAATTACCCCTGGTTGATATCTCAAGTCTTTGCCTCATATCAAGTATGAAACTAATCTCAGTATTTCTCCACTTCACACGGATGGCATTCTTAGCTTTCTCACTCCAATTACAATTATGTACATAATTAATCAAATTCTAATACAGTAGGAGCTATCTATTGCAGACGTGCTATTATAATAGGAGATGTGCAAAACTGCTCGTGGAGTAATACTCTACAATTATTGGCATAAGGGAGCAGTTCCATTTATACGCGATAAATTTATCGCGACTGTATCGGGGCCTGATATGTTTTGGACCCGATGTTTTTCAAGTTGATTCGCGATAAAATAGTCATCAGGCCCCGATACGAGGCCTCTGCCATACCCTGTGGTATGTTTAGCAAATAGAGCGGGACATTGTTTAGCAAATACACGAGGATAATACAATTTACGTTAAACATCCATAATCAATAACATTATCTCTAAAAACATGAAATGCTGAATTTGTACCTTACAACTAGAATAAATAGCCCGAAGCTCTATTTACATACCGACCACTTATCTTTTGTTATATTTAAACAAGCGGTAATACGTAATCCTTTGCTTCTCGCAACTGTTCGCGCAACTGTTCGCGCAACTGTTCGCGATAAAAAACTCATCGGGGCCCGGAACATTCTCGCAATTTTTATCGCGTACAAATGGAACTGCTCCCTAAGTAATACACTTGTGATAGACAGATTAGTCTGAAGCTATCTACTGAAGATAGCAGCCTTGCTCATGCTGATACTGATAGGTCCAGCATTACCTAACTAATTACTACAGAGGCTATCTACTGAAGATAGCAGCCTTGCTCATGCTGATACTGATAGGTCCCGCATTACCTAACTAATTACTACAGAGGCTATCTACTGAAGATAGCAGCTTTGCTCATGCTGATACTGATAGGTCCAGCATTACCTAACTAATTACTACAGAGGCTATCTACTGAAGATAGCAGCCTTGCTCATGCTGATACTGATAGGTCCAGCATTACCTAACTAATTACTACAGAGGCTATCAACTGAAGATAAAAACTTGCTATACTAATTGAAGCACTTGCATCTAAACATTTTCACTTTGGAACTATGGAATTGCACGAGGGGCGTACGTAGCCCAAAGGAAAATTCTGAGCTCCCAAAGTATAATGATTTGATTCTGACAAAGCAACCGATCAAAGTCATTATCCTGATTCAAAACCGTTAATTAAAATCATCAATTATTGATACGGACATGACTTGTACTATTGATTATTCATTGAAAAGTTTTAAATGATGCCTCCCCATTATAAATTGATAATTCTGGGCAAAGGTAAAAAATTGTGCAAACAAACCACCCACATGTCGCGTATCTACTGCGTTGTTCAAATATGCTGTACATTCTTGGCATTATGCGAGCTTTTTTTGACGATCGAACTTGATACACATTATAAGTGGGGTGACTAATGTTTACGCAGCAGTACTTGGTTCTTCGTAAGTGAACTGCGCTTATTTGTGCGTAGCAGTAAAGGACGGCATTTGATTGGGACTCAAAGTATAATTATGTAAATAATGAATACAATCTACTGAAGCTATCTACTGAAGATAGCAGACTTGCTGATGATGGCAGGAGATGCATACTTGCTCACTGTTGAAGCCTTTCCCACTTTCTCACTAAAACAAAACAAAACAATTACACTATGTATCCTGTGCTATACAAATAAGGAGCTACAATAATTAAAAATGTGGTTGGAAGACGTGATACAATGTATTGGAACCATCCCCACGCACACAGCTAAGATTAGACATTGGATTGGCTATTGATCGTTCTATAGAAAGCACAGATGTTCCCTTTTCAAAGGTTAATGTATTAACCACTAGAGCGCTTTTGGTTTTAAACATTAAGTTAACTTAAAGTTGATTCGACCACAATAGGATTTACACAGGTGATAGCTATGAGCTAATCCGAACAAATTAACTGTTCTACGGTCCAAACCGACCTTCCCCCCCCCCCCCCCCCCCCCCCGAATTTTCAACAAAAATGGTTTTTTTGCAGGGGGGGGGGGGAGATGTTACTTTTTTGTTTTTTGTTTTTGATGTTGATAAAACAAACAAAATAACCAACAAAAAATGCCAGACTGACTGACACAAGGTCAGTTTGCCTGTAAAGGTCTGTTTGCCTGTAGAAAAGGTGTGGGGTTTTTGCCTTAACGACATCAGTATAAACACCGCCATTGATAGGACTTGAATTGATTATATTTGAGGTAATACTTGGCTTTCTTACTCCAAGTTCAATCAAACTATATTTTGCTTAATGATTAATTTTTACTACTCTGAATGAATGAATGAAGGGATCATGGATTGCAATGAACCTGTAAGCTTACGGAACAATGGCTCGAAAAGGTATCTAAATTAAATCATAAAAACATGAGTGAGCTCAATATCAGTATACATGCTCTACATTTTGCTTGTTTTTAAATTCCCAATTTGAAAATTTACATAGATTGATTTATTCAAAAGAAATTCTTGAAACATGAATAATTCAAAATAAATCTGTGTAAGTATAAGTAGTGGGCATGCTTAATTTTTTCAATTTGAAGGAATCAGTCAGGGGAATCGAAACCAAATTAGTATAAAAATAGCAAATTTCTGGGTGCTATGTGACGTTCAGGAAATATCATTTTTTAGAAGCCTGTTTAAAACCAAAATGTACCTTAACCCTAACGCTACTACGTCTCACAGTCACCTCACAGCCAGCACCACGTGGCTTGCGCGCGCACAAGTTCTATCTCCTGTAGCACTAAACTACGGGTATATATGGTCTCCGATTTCTTAGCCTGTGAAGCCCTCCCCCCGTGGCTGAGTGTTAGTATATCTCGCCTGTCACGCGGCCGACCCGGGTTCAACTCCCGGCGCCGGCGGACATAATTTTCCCCATTTTTTATTTAACCCCCTCCCTCTGTTCTTCGTTCCATCCCCACTGCCACGTTCTAGGGTTAGGGTTAATCATGGCTAGATTTGTGAAAATATTTAACTCATTTTGCACACGTTTACACATGCATGTTTTCAGGAAGAGAAAATCTGCAGAAATGGCGTGAAGTAATTTGACGGAATGGAGATATGCCCCCCACCCCCATCAGGGAAATCCTACACATGCCATTTATACATAATACATTGACAACAGCAAAATCTCAATGGATTTCTTGGGGTACTGGAGTGTTGTTAAGTTCAACCCCATACGGTACATCAATAATTGATGGTTTAACATCTTCTCTTTACCCAACACTGCTAAATACCACAGCTTCAATCACATGCTGGTTCAACCCATGTTATTTCTCACTTTGTAATCAAAGGAGGCTATGATACATGGCAATGGAAAACTTGTTATGTGAAGCACGACTGGTGTGATACCTGGTTTCAAGCCAATTTGATTTGTTTCTCAGCCCTGAACAAGTGTCTGTTGGTAATTTTGGGCAATATTTTCCACACATTGCTCCTTGGTTAGGGATGAGGGTTAATACAATGTAGTTGTTACGCATCAGAGATTGTTTGGTGAGAAAACAACTTGTAAATAAATAAAAACTTAAGTTGTAGGGCTTATTTAAAAGGTGTAAGGCACTTTTAATAGCATGACCAAGATTCAATGGAGCGTGGAGACACGATGCAAAAATGATAATTCATTTCCTTAGATGATGCATGGTTCTGGTTGGATACTGAGCCAAACGGACAGGGTTGTGTGCGCATGTACTGCTGTGTTGATGCTTAGTCTTGCTTGCTTAGCCCTTGCAGATGTTTCGCCAGTGTATTCTTGTATTGCGTTATTGAAGTAATGTTGGTGATATGCACCTAGGACTGTCATAAGTGGCGGCGGAAGAATCAGAATTTGATTGATAGAATTATGTGTTTCCTTTGGCTTCATTTAGCTCATGATCAGGTTGGTCTTGAAAGGTGCAGATTTCACGGCAAGATAGCAACAATCTCCTCCGAATCCTCGAGGATAAGAGAGAATTACCGCACTTAAGGCAACAGAAAAAAGTTACCCTGTTCTCTACAGGCAAATGGACCTCTCAGTTAGGGTTGGTCGTTTGAGCATTTTTGGGGGTGTTTTTAGCTTACTACAAGTAAGCTAAAGCGACTCGATGCGAAAGGTCACGGTAAAGGTCAAGGGGAAAGTGCGACTATGAAACATGGTTTTATCTTGGTCACGCAAGTGGTATTTGTCGGAAAATGTATATTGAGATGGTGAAACAATATGATCGCATGAATATGTTATAAAATGAGTTAGATTGCCATTCGACAAACTTGGAAATTTTTCGTTATTTTCTTTATTGTCAAAACTGTATTGACAATACGTGTAAAACGCTATGACATAAAATTTGATTAACACTGTCACGGTCGTTTTTAAGGATAATAATAATTCTCATTACTATGTACTATTTGTTTGGCGCACGCGACATTATAACGTATTACCGTCACTCACCCCGCGTATCGATACGACGGGCTATGCTTATCTTAGTAACGGTTGCTATAAACGCGATCGGGCACTAGTGATACCGCGCAAAATTCAAAAGCATGTACACGCATTGTAACATCAGACAAGACACACATCAGATGTGTTTTTCTCATCTCTCGACTCTTCTTTATTTGCATCGGATGTAAATAAAATATCTAAGCAAAAGGTAGCTTAGACAAAACGTGTACAGTCCCATGATATATGCAGACGATTAAAGGGTTAATCGGAAAGGAAGAGGAGATAATGTGAAGATGCACAACACCCATTAGCAATAACATTGTAATTACCTGATTTGGTCATTCATCTATGATATATGAATGGTAAGCTAAACTGTTGTATATATTTAATTAAGTTTTTCTGTATTAATTGTTATAAAATGCGAATATTATTCAAGTGAATTCTACCAGGCATTTTAGTCCATGTTCAATAAATAGTATTAAAATATTGTATATAAAAGATGTATCAACTTTCCGGCTTCGATCACCATAGAAATGTATAAGCCGTACACACGACTAATCGCAAAACTGTAAACATTGACATACAAGTGGAGATTTGCACTGATCCGTATCAGATCATTTGAGGATAAAGTCGTGTTGTATTATATCCATAAATCAATGCTGGATCTCGTTGAACGGAAGCTTGCTTATAATTTGATTGTATTACACATGTTGTGTGAAAATAAAATGGATAACATTGATTGAATTGAATGATCCATTGAGCCAGATAATATTGTGATGTTTTATGATAAATTATATGTTGTACAAATTATATAAATGTATGCAGGGTATGTCATTTTATGCATTGTTATTATTAGACATTTTGGGTTGTGTTACTTTATTTTGTAGGCCTTCAATCTGGGTCCGGAGTGGACATCACATAGCCTGGATTCCAATACAAGAGTACCACCACGCATACTTCTATTATTAGATGTTAACGCGAAAAGACATTACCCGGATAAACGCAAATCACAGAATCTATAATCGCGGGAAAGCGTATGAAGAAACAACGTTACCATGGTTACACGTCATCGTTTGTCTTCGAGGTATTTCCATAACGATAAACTTTGATTGTCCATATTGATTTGCATATTACAAACATATGAAATGTTGATTTGATGAATTGTATGTGTAATATATGACATGATCCCTTATCAATCGAAGGATTGATTAATTGCTGTGAAACAGACATTTTACCTCGATCATCAAAACCCCAATGAGTAATGAATCGATGATCTAATTAGATACTATTGGATTGCACATAATATACAGTCCTTACATGAATGAGAATTTATTTTTTAATGATAATCTATCTGCTCATGACAACAGAATGTACTATAATGATTTATGTCGATATATATACAACTGTATATGAATTATGAGAATATGTATTTATAGATTAAAGATTGATATTTGAATATTATATATATATATATATCGTGTACCATTATTTTGTATGATCCCTGGTGTTACATCAAGGTTCCAGTGTTATGATTAGGACAATTTATAATTCAAATAATGAACCTGACAAACACACGGCATGCATGTATCATGATGTACATGCGTGTTTGTCTCATTGTGATTGGCTTACTACAGAAATCACGACAGGAAGGGTTAGAGATCATTATCATTCATGATATAATTATTATAATATGTGACCCGCTCCGACGAAACCAGACATAAGTCGCACAGGATATTTCGAGATAAAGCTCGTCAAAGTTGAAATGGGGGTGAAAAATCTGGCGGATATCAATTTTTGTTTTACATCATTTTTTGATTCTTCAATATATACTTTAACCCTCAGTTAAACAAAATCAAATTTATTGATGAGGGAGGAAGTACAAAAATCATGCCTTTATTGAGGCAAACTGTGTCCTAAAGTGGTGATTTATCTTCCAAATACATCGTATTTTCCATAGATAGGCGACACTATGCACTGACTTACCTATAAATAAATTTGGTATCGTTCGAATCGTGAGTCATGATCTTGCCATATATGGTAACATTTAATTAATTATGCATCGTATTTATGAATATTGATCATTTAAAATGGTAAACAAATCTGACAGCTGATCTGATCCAACGACTCCGATTGGTCCGCGATGACCCCATGAATCTTGTTGGTGTCCGTGTATACTCGCGCACACGCTACTGCGTTTGTGGAACTTCTTTCCACTGTTAAGCTTTCAATATCGTTAATTTACAGTAAAAGTAAAATACTGAAAACGTTCGCAGATAAAAAATGACTACGAGTGAGTCGAAAGGCTGATATAGCCTAGACGTGAGTACAAAATAAACCAAATATAAAATGAAAAGGGGTCTTTAAAATAAATGATACATCATCGTCCAACCCCGCCTGTTCCTCATACGGTTCTCCTACTAAAAAAGGAACCCAAGAGTATGGCGCCGCTTACATCGCCAGCGGTGTGTTTACGTATACGCACGATGTTGCTCTAAAATTCGCTTCATTGTGCACATTTGGTTGCACTTATGAAAGTTTTATGCATTTTGGTAGTTCACAAAATTATTCTGATGGTAAATCTTGAACGAGTCGCGAATTTAATATGTAATGTTAATGTCCGGAAGCTGATTAAAACCGGTGCAGATGTGACAATAATAAATGCATGAATGAAGACAACACAGAGAACAGAATTACATATCTACAGTACAGTACACTTTGGTGGATATTTAGTATATTTTATTGCGTTTTCACTTCCTCGAAAATCTGGACTACCAATTTTCGTAAATCCCGAGTCCCGCCCGAAAAACAAAATCGAGTCCCAGGAGCACTAATTCCCGAAAATCCCAGCCTATGCCTATAGGCTATGTATGGTTAACTATGTAGTAGTACTATTTTGATATCAGAGGAAAGCCTATCTTATTCTCAATATTCCCCTAAACCAATCACCTCGGTAAATGTTATTGTTACTTATTGAACCATCCAGAAGAGAACGCCAATTCGCCAACTGGTTTTTGTGGCATTACCAAAGTCAAAGTGGCGCACCATTTACAAGGCCAAATAATTAAAAAAAAAGTAGTTTCTCTTCCCCGCGCGTGCGCATCCATTTTGGCCGCCGCGTCAAAAAATAGTTTTTTTTCTTCAATTTTTTTAATTTTTTTAATTTTTCTTTTTTTAATGTTCTCAAGATCACACTGATGTTGTAAATGGAGAACGTGTCAATATTTAAAAAAAAACCTGTTAAAATCAAAGAACAACATAACAGGCAAACTGTTAATTATCAAAACATGATAAAAATTAAACTGTATCATCAGATGATATAAATAAACCGTGGGTAAAACTGGTGTTTTAAAATACCAGTGTGGTCTTCGGGACATTTGTTTGTCGTTTTTGGCTGGAACTGATTTATTTATCAAGATATTCCCGAGATCACACTGATAGTTTGTGAATCTAGAATACACATCTTTTCTTGTTTAGCTTTTTATTCCTGAAAGAGAAAAAATAGAGAATAAATCCTTGAGTTATATTAAAATAAACATGCAAAATATCACGAGCAGTTTCCAGTATGTATCCATTTTAAGGTTATAAAGCTAGTCTTAGAAAAGTGGCGGCCATTTTGAAGCAAAAACATTTCCACCATGTTGGAAAAAGCGAAACCAGTTTTCGAAAAAGGGGCATTCGCCATTTTGGGAAGAAGAAAAAAAATGCCCTCATCTTCCTTTTTTCAAAAAGTTAGCACGAGAAACTAGTTTTATTTTTACTTGGCCTAAGATCCAGGGGCCATGGGAGTTTGGTGACCTGTACACATATTATTATTTTCATTAAATGATGCATATTTTCATAAAATAGGTGTTGTATTTTGCCATTGTTATGTACCCAAGTTATTCATCTCTGTACATATTATTTATTGAACCTTCACACATTACAAAAGAGAACAATCATCTACCATTAGGTCGCACCATTTAATATCCAAGGTGTTTGGCAATATTTTGTTTTAATACCAGAAAGAGACTATTTCTTGATCTTATGAAATCTCAACCGAAGCATATAGAAGGGCAAATGTGCTTACACGGTGAACGGTGAATGCATAATAATATATATATAATTCTTGTTTCATGTAAGGTAGGCCTATAATATGTATTCGAGCTTTGCATCATTTGTTATATGCTGGACAGATTATAGTGGTTTATATATAGACATGTGTTATGAGTTATGAATTTTCGCAAATTCTCAGCTGTAGTGAGCTTCTGCATCATTGATGCTCTCGTTCTAAATTTTGGTGAATTTCAACAGTTTTCAAAAAAGAAAAGAAAATCAATTTGGTTTAATCCAAAAGTATTTCAAAATGTTTTCAACAATTTTTTTTGAATTACACACACACAAATTTTAAAAATGTGTAAAAAAGTATACAAGGTCTCAAATTGTCACCTAATTAGTTTACATGTATTTTATTATTTTCAGAACTAAAATTTCCCTCCGAAATACCAAATGTCCTTGCAAGAAGCTTCCTTTATTCTTTATTTCAATCCTTTATGTTGGCTGTTTTGCTTTCCTCTCAAAAATTCTGTTTTCCCATATTCGCCTCAAAATATTTGTGTTAGTCTTGCCTGCTCACTAAGAAACCATAAAAGAACAGTATTTATTGAAAATTGTGCATACAGAATAATCAAACCCTTTTGTTTCTATTAGTTTTGATAAGGGGTCGTCCAAAATTATCGCCATTTTCACTTACGTACAGAGCGTACGTAACTTTTTACCCCCCTCCCCCTCTCGAGTTACGTACGCAATAAATGGCGAAATTTTATTTTATTTTGTACTTTAAAAAAAAAATCCCGCCTCTCAAGATCGCCATTTAAGCTACGTACGGTTGGGGTGTATTTCGACCCCCTCCCCCCTCTTACGTACGCTTTGTATGTAACTAAAAATGGCGAAAATTATGGACGACCCCTAATGCAGATCGAGATTGGTAATATTCTGTAAGAAAGTATCCCGGTACAACAGCTGAGAGAGGGATAATATTAGATAATTGATTTGATTATTATTTCATCAAAGAATGTACCCATATCACTTCTGGCAGTATGATATTTTGCAACCGTTAATGGCTTCATAAATATACATGATTCCCACATGTTATCATATATGCCTCAAGAGAGAAATTGAAGTGATTAAATCATTTGGATTCAAAGAAAATGAAGTGGAATATTTAAATAAGAAAATACAAAGTGTCTTTCCATATCTTTTTGAATACTTAATATTGCGATAGCTCAGGATATTTGAAAAATGTGGTCAATTGAGAAATTTAATCACTAGGCGAGGGGGAAAATCCACCTATAGTTAGGACATTTGGGGGAATTCTTCATATAGTTTGTCCAATAATGAGAGGTCTGTGTTCTCATAGAACGGGGTTTATTTGTGGCCAGAGTTGGAGGTTTCAAGAACAATAGATAGATCTAATATGGAATATTTGTGCTCTGTGTGTGACTTAACCCTAACCTTCCTTGACATTTAAGTACAAAACCCTACAGTGTTATAATCTTTTACTGCGTGGCGGCCCCATCAATCTTGTGCCACGCTCAGCGCGTGGTTCAACTTTAACATCCCCGTGTAGCTCAGTCGGTAGAGCATCAGACTTGCACGCACACGGCCCGGGTTCGATCCGCGGCGCGTGCGGAGACTGATTTTCACCTCAAATTTAACCTGTTCTTCTTTGACTCTGTGAAATGTTTTTAACTTTATGTTGCTGAAATTGTTTGCTGTGACCTGTGATGCAAGACGTTGTCTGAGTCAGTGCAGATTCCTCTTGTGTCATTGAAGCAAGCAATTGGTTATTGACTGCCATTTGAAGCAATATATTGCAGTAATATTGTATCCAAATTTGGTACATTTTCATGCACAGAATTTTATTTGGTGATCTGTTAAAATTGTATAAGTTTCTTTTTTGGCTCAGTGTATAAGATGCCTTTAAACATTAGATGGGTATAGAACAACACTTACGATGCGATGCATCGTAGCGTGCGCTGTGTGAAATATTACCTTGGTTGGCTTCAAGGATAACTCTTTATAAATGGACATCGATAATAGGTGATTGCATTTTACTCACATATTTGAAGGCATTAGCTATAGTATAAGTGATTTGATTTCTAATTAACTTTCTTCATCCACGATGCATATAAAATCACCATGACAACAAAGGTAGATGAGGTTGATATTAATAAAGTAGATATAGACAGTTATGAGATAATTCTCATTAAGGAATGGTTCATTAGTGAACAATGTAATAAGTATTACGCTTCTGTTATGTACTGCTCCATGCTTTATATAAACCATTTGATTTTGACAATATGAAATAGGTGACGATTTATTATATTCCTTCCAAAAAGTGTTAAATGATTTTTAAAAAATCAACAACAACAATTCAGAATTTTCAAAAAAAATACTTGAAATCAATACAAATCTACTATACTGTTGTCTGCAAGCCCACATGCAGTTTATTTGATTATTTAGGTTGAATAGCAATGATCTACCTGATTAAAATGGTCTTTAAATGTATTGGAAGTGTGCTGGCATTGCGCAATAAATAATAAAAATCCAGCTAGATTTTGAAAATTGGAATCTTTCTGTCAGGCCATGAGTTCAGTAAAGCATTATAAAATGCACAAACCCTAGTTTTTGAAAAAAAATGATTGAGTGTGTCTTTTAAAAGTTAAGATCGATAGCTTTAGGCAAAAAACGGTGTATCTCAGAAGAAACCTGAAAAAAGGCTATGCGAAATGTGGCATCATTTTAAAATTATTTTTTACATGACACTGGCTATGTGAAGCAAGAAAATGAAGCTGATATAGTACTTCATAATGTGAAATTAAAATTTGATGAAGCATAGTCAATTAAATCAACGGATTCGGTTGTTTTTCTTGAGTTTAAATATTGTTTTAATATTGGAAAAAAGATTCTATACCATCACAACTTGGCTCACACCATCATTTTCAAAATTTAAAAAAAAAGCTACGTATGCGGTATTCTGAGACAATTAAACTTGCTTGTTGCTGGGTGTGGGGGTTTTTTTGGGGGGGGGGACTTTTTTTTGCCTTTTATTTTGGAATTTCTCAAGCACTTCATGACCTTTGGAAAAGACACTTTACAAATTTAACAATAAATGTTTGTAAAAGGATGACGGACAGGCTGGCAGGCCTGTGTGGTAAACTGATCTATATGACTTCTCTATACTACAGTATCCGTAACGGATAAATCACTACAAACATGTTGAAATTGGAATTCAATAAACCAAATGTCAGCAGGTCACTGTCATACTCTATAAACTGATCAACTGCTTATAATTTGATTGAAATTGACGATTGAGATGAGACTGCCATCAAAGTTGACCAAATACATGCTCAACTGAGTTCAGATTTTGTCAGATTCTATCCGTGTGAACTGTTTTGGCATTATGAAAATAGTTGATGAGTTTTTTCACAGAGATCTAATAATTGCTGATAGGGTTGAAGTTCCATATTGGCATATATAGGGTGTGTCAAGACGTGCTTTCTTTTATGAAAATACTAAAACCTAATTATTATTATTTGCAGAGGCATTTATATGAAACTGCTGCTTATCTCATTCTGGCCACTTTTTGCAAAAATGAGTATAATTGGCCACAAAAATCCTCAAAATATAAAAATAAATAAAAATAAATATACACTCCTATTCGTAAGTTTTTCCCAAAGTGTCTAATGAAATTTTACAGAACAGTGGTATAATGGCTTGCAAGGAAAAATAGATGTTAATGGCATATCTATCACGCAGGTATTTGTGTGAGTTACCTGCCCGAAAATCAACAGTTCCAACCCTGCATTTTGAGAAATGAGGAGTGATTTTCAGCCACCGTTCAAGTAATACAATAAGTTCACAGATGTCTGCATTTGAGTGAAAACAAAAAAAATACATCCATTTTTTATACATATATATATATAAGACAATATTTTGACAGATTCTTCGATGATACAAACCATAACTAACAATATGGTGAATTTTTAAAAGTGTGCATGGATTGTAACGACCAGTGATCTTGGTGTGTAAGTTCAACCATGAAATTGTTATTGTTTTTGTGAAGGGTATCTTTTAGTTTGTCTCCACACTACTACTGTTGCTCATGGTTTGGATTTCTGTTGTTTGTTGATTCTTCTATTTGTCTAAATGGTAGAGATGTGTACATGGCTGATCTGAATGCTTTGTTACGTCCAAATAGAATCAATGGATTCCACATTGAATTACTCCATAGTAACACTATAACAAGATCATGCACAACATGGGGCAGTAGGGTCCGCCCTACATCCACCATCTCTAACACCGTGAATGGAATGGTGCAGATACATAGGATGCCATACATTATAAAAAGGTCTTTTGTTATTTTTATATCTGCTTTTCTTTGATTTTGATTGAGTTGTCCTTCCTGTTGAACCTTCAGACGTGCTGCACGGACTTGTACGTATATTCCGATGTAGCAACAATAGGATACAATCCCCGGTAGTATCATAGTAAGGGTGCACGCCAATATCAGATGTCCTTGTGAAGATGCCATACCTTTCGGAGTAAATATGCATTCATTGAGCGACTCATTGTAGTTAAAATCGCCATTCAACACTGGATTTATTATAAATGTCAGTCCCAAGAGCCATGTAATTGCCAGCATTAAGGCTGTATGTGTGGTTGTGAATATGCGCCTGAATGCCGACACACCCTTCACTATCAAGCAGTATCTATTTATGGCAATGAAGCACATACTGATATTAGACACTGCTATAGAACAAACTAGAAGGGCGTGTAGGAAAACGCAGAAGCTATTACCCAGCGTCCAAGCATTTTGTCCCTGGGAAATTGCCATGAAAATGCCAAAGAACAAACACAACGTCATATCCGAAACAGCCAGGTTAACGACGAATACGTTGTGTGTTTTCTGAAGGGTTTTGTTGCGATAGACCGTCAAAATGACAATGGAGTTTGCGGTGGATCCAATAAGTGCAATAATAGCGATCAGAAGTGCAAAAATGATGTTATGTGCATGGACTGTGTTTGTAACAATGTCTGTTGCAGAGTCTGTATCATTGGAATTAGCCATGATTGTCTATAATGTCATGACAACAGTTTTGGAGTATTTCAGCCACGATATAGTCATCACTGTCCTGTAAATTGAAGCAAGTCACACTTCTTTGTAAATAAATTGATGATAAATAGTGGTCAAATCAGTACCCCAGTTTGACATAACTTGACCGGAATATTAATGACTGTAAGCCTACTAAAAATGAAGCAACTGAAACTTTAATGTATCAACAGTAATCAAATTGGTACACTATTTTGAAAGCCACTCACCATTGTAAATGTAGGCTACAGTAAGTAATTGTCAACAATGGTCACATCATTACAACAGTTTGACATTACTAATATCAAGTAGCATTTATGCCAGAAGTAATCATTGGCAACCTTCAAATCAGTATTTGTTTATCAACATTCGGAATGTACTGTAGGTGATAACATAGTTCAAATCAGTACCTCAGTTTGACGTATAGCAACGATTGGACCGAAATTAAAGAAACCTATCTCTAGGTGACGTAATAATCGATAGCTGTCAAATCACGAACAGTTACTCATTGAGAACAGTTGTCACTTCAATTCAGAAGTAAATCATATTCCTGTGTAAGTTGATGACAGAGAACAAATCATGGATCCTCTTTGTAAATTGACTATTTGAAGCAATTCTTCTTGCACATACATGTCCACACTGAACTTGCACACCATCAAACATGTCTGTGTTCCCGTTTTTCTGCAGGTTGTGATGTGTCCTGTCTGTATGGCTGCATTACTAGCACAAATGCACAGTATAATTATAATACTATAATAGCAAGATTTGTTGACAATTCCGCATGATGAAATTCAGTTGGATAATGGGTTCTTGCATTCATCGTGCCACTAATTGAACATTGATGTGAAATCAGGTTGCTCTAAAAGCACATGTCCAATTTATTGCAGATCAGTGCACGCTCATAAGAAAGGCTTTATATGTTATAGTGGTTATTTCATGCCAGTAATATTAATGCCAATGATATTGCAGTCGCTTTCAAAATGACTGTCAAAATACCTTAATAATACTCAGATATCGCTATCCCCCCCCCCCCCCCCCCATGTTCCCAATACATGTAGGCAATTAGGAATTATCTGGGAGTCGTTGGTAATTTTCAATTTTGTAGTTAAATGTCAAACATGTTTGTAAAGTGGAGCGACGATAAATATTACTTCCATGTAACGTGAAGGCTCATTCCAAATTTAGATGTAGTGGTGACAATTCATCTTAAATTGTTAACAAATTGGATGTGCTTATTAGGGGGGTTGTATATATGCGTATTGCAGATCAGTGCACGCTCATAAGAAAGGCTTTATATGTTATAGTGGTTATTTCATGCCAGTAATATTAATGCCAATGATATTGCAGTCGCTTTCAAAATGACTGTCAAAATACCTTAATAATACTCAGATATCGCTACCCCCCCCCCCCCCCCCCCATGTTCCCAATACGTGTAGGCAATTAGGAATTATCTGGGAGTCGTTGGTAATTTTCAATTTTGTAGTTAAATGTCAAACATGTTTGTAAAGTGGAGCGACGATAAATATTACTTCCATGTAACGTGAAGGCTCATTCCAAATTTAGATGTAGTGGTGACAATTCATCTTAAATTGTTAACAAATTGGATGTGCTTATTAGGGGGGTTGTATATATGCGTTTTAGCAGTTAGTTTGACCAAAGAGTTAACTGACAGCATTGCTTATTAAGGTTACTTTGAGATAAGTGCAAGGAAAACACTGTTTTTTCTAACTCCTCTATTTAATATTAGCCTTTTAGGTACCATTATAAGCAGTGGCGGCAAATGCCATCCTTGAACCCGAGCCCCCAACCCAAATCAGCTTATAAGCCACACCTCATTTTGTCCTCGAAACAATCGAAAGTGTTGTCTTATGTAAACATTACAGAAAGTTATCTTCAAATTAAACTTTAGACCAATTAAAGCTAACTTCAGACAATTTTGTCATTAAAAGCCAACATCTTTGCATCGATATTACCTCCCCCCACCCCAATTATTCCTTTTGCAATTCCAATTAAAGCTAACTTCAGACAATTTTGACATTAAAAGCCAACATCTTTGCATCGATATTACCACCCCCCACCCCAATTATTCCTTTTGCCCACCCCACACAATTCTTCCTCTTGCCCACCCCCACCCCAACTGCTTATAAGTGATCACAATATACTATTTATGTATGTAAAACTATTTATTTTGTACGATAAATCTTTTAAATATCTGAATTTCTTACATTTTGCTTATAAGAATGTTGCTTTCACAGTTAGCTATATGTGCTGTTAAAATGTTTCTGAAAAGTCTGGTAAATAATTTTGTCAACCCCTTCCATGTCCATGCTTGCTTACTTGGGGTTTCCCTGGTTTCTTCCCTCCCAGGCCATACTTGTTATGCATGTTCAACCCCTATTTTCCTCAAACTAAATGTTACATTGAAAAGTGAATAATATGGGTAGTCTGTGTGCTGGTAGGTTTATTATCATATACAGGCAGCATCTAAAAAGAACAATTCTGATAATTAACCATTGCTAGCCAACATACTTAATAAATCAATCCCATTCATTAGGCATTCATTTATAATTTGTTTTTCCCCAAATTTAATGAGATTTTCTAGAGCTTATTTGCACTTTTTTGCTAATGTTTGTCCTGTCCTGTGTGTTTACATTGAAAAGTGAATAATATGGGTAGTCTGTGTGCTGGTAGGTTTATTATCATATACAGGCAGCATCTAAAAAGAACAATTCTGATAATTAACCATTGCTAGCCAACATACTTAATAAATCAATCCCATTCATTAGGCATTCATTTATAATTTGTTTTTCCCCAAATTTAATGAGATTTTCTAGAGCTTATTTGCACTTTTTTGCTAATGTTTGTCCTGTCCTGTGTGTTTTGCTCAAACTTGTAGGTCCTGCTTGTCCACCAGATTGCCCAACCGATCAAATAGTGAAGCAGCAAGTACCTTACCCTGCCTGCACCCACTGACCCGTCCAAGCAGTAAGCTATGTCTGAACCACGCAAGTATAATCTGCGATCCAGATCAAAAAAGATCAACTACAGCGATGATCGACGTGATAGGGATGATATTGCAAAAGTAAAATTGACGCAAAATGTCAAAGGTAAATCTAAAAAGAGTGATGAGATACAACCTGAACAATCAAAATCTTCTCAAATTACGAGACATGGCCAAGAGGATGAGAGAAAACTTGAAAACAATGTTGTAATATCTAGTAGTGATGATAGTTCCAGTGAATATGACTCTGGTAATATGCACGGCTATCAAAGTATCCATCTGGAGAAAGGTTCTTCCAACCCTAAAAAGTCACATAGACTTGAGACTCACAATGCCATGAGAAGTCTTCCATCTAAAGATACTGCATATCAAGGTGTTAGAAATAGGCTTCCTGGCATGAGTACTTCTGACTTGATATACCAGAAGCAGTCACATGGCAACAATAAAGAGGACTTTTATTCTGAAGAAGAACCAGATAGTACCGTAGCTGATGAGCAGTCATTTCATGCCAAATTTGGGAAGATTTCACCTATAAGGCATGACCAATCCTATGAATTCAGTAACTATACAAATGAAGCCAGGGATAAAATGATGAGTCATGGGTCTAGAGAATCAAGACCAGTTTTGAAAAGACATAAGAGCAAGGAGGAAATCATGAAGATATTTCGAAATTCTGTTTATAAAGAAATTGTTTGGTCAATAGTTGTGCTTATTATCATAAGCTTCGTTGCAGTTGCTTTGATTCTGATGTTTGAGGGTGCTAAGAATGTTGGCGCCTCATCAACAAGAATGACACGCTTTGAGAATCACATGGAGAAACTTAAAGTACAGTTCCGCTCGCAGACTGGTAGATTTTGGAGAGTCGTCGGTGGCGCTTCATTCGATCATATCAAAGATCCTTCCACCGTTGAACGTCCAGTTGTTCTTCTCCTTGCCGGCACGTATGAATCTGCCACCACGGTTAGTTGCCTAGCAACTAAATTAGCCACCATGTTTGATGATATTTTCCAATCATCTGGGTTGCCAGTCGTAATAAAAGGCAACAATTATCTGCATAAGGACTCGGATAAAGCTAAAAAGATAATTGACAGTAAACTGAAATCTGCTTTTGACTCCGGTAGTAAAAGCGCTGTTATCCATAATATAGACAATCTACCCCCCTGCTCTATACTGTTATTCCATAGCTATTGTGAGAATGACAACGCACCATACAAAGACATTGCCATAATACAGACTGTGCAGCTCGCTATTGAGGATGTAGATCTGCATAATCTCAGACCAAGAGATTTAGACGCCACTGTTGGGATGCATCTGAAGATGATCTGGGATCAATGTCCGTCAGAGATGTCCATTGATAAGCAAGATGCCATATTGAGTAGGATAGGTAATAACGTTGTCATGGTGAAGGCGGAAGACACTATTGATATCTTGAAAGCATGTAGCTAAGTATGTATAATTTGGCTTGTTTTGTTTATCTGTCACTTTCATCTTTACATTTTAGGAGACACAGTTTAGTATACCAATGTTTCAAATCTTTTACAAGTGAATATCAAATGTGACTTACCTGAAATAACACTGATTTTAGCAAATGGTTCTCCCCATAAGACCCCCTTTTTCCCCACCTCTTTAGAACCTGGGTAGCATACATCTAAAATGCACATCACCCCATCCCATGACAAAGCCGTTAGGAGATCAAATATTTCCCTTTAGGCTTTTACCATTATGTGTGGAAAGCTGGCCTGCACCCTTTGGTCTAACAAAAAATGAACCAATGGTACCGATCTCAATTAACTAAAATCGTTCCAATTTTCTCTGAATAACTGTCATACACAGTGTCAATTAGAGAATTCTCATTTATTTTCTTCAAATGTAATGTAAATAATTCGAGTCTCGCAAAATTTGGAGCAGTGGATAAATACCAACCTGACTCACAGTGTCATAGGTGACACACATTCTCATATTAAGACTGATGATGTATGTGTCAATTCTGTCAATGTGACATCAATAGGTGGCAGAGACTTGGAGGGAAGAGGGTCAAGTCACTTAGGTTGTAAGCTCCCTTATCCCTGATCATCAATCCCGTTGAAAAAGTGTGTCATCATTGTCACACACACTGTCAGTTGGGGTTATACGATCGGTTCCGAATGTTTCCGATTAGCCGAGTGTTTGACACTCGGTTCCATGACCTGTCAGCTCCTGACAGGTCATGGCCATGTGCCGGAGAAAAACAAACATGTTTTTCACCCGTCTGCCCGTGTGGTAGATTGCGCTGGTGTTGGTGATAGATTGTATCCCTCACAAAGTTGATGTTGCGGCATTTCAGTAACAAAAATGGTGAGATGAAAGAGATTTGAGGCAATATTTTCACTTTTTACCGTCTGCTCGATACATTTGGAATTTGCCCGTCAACTCCATTGTTGATAAAAAATTTAAAAATAGTCTCGTTCCACGTTTTACTTCTCATGTGTGCACGGGTGTATGTAAAAATAGTAAATCACTAGGCGGACAACCAACTAGGACAAGACTGTGACTGCTGCTGGGTGTCTGTCGATGTTGATGGCTATGATAAAGCTGACATTGCTTTAACTCATGCACTAACCTAGCAAAAGGAGTATGAACTGGTCTTGAGTGTGTATTTACTTTTTTACTTCAAATAGCAAGGTTTTCCCTCTTGTCTCCCCTCCTTTGAAGAACATCTAGCCTTATGCCACTGGGCAGACAGAATGCATGTATACTTGTACACACACACACATGTCTATGTCAAAATCTGTCCTATATAATACATTCAATGTGTCATCATAACACCTGTGTATAATATAATATGAATTATTAAGTCAAATTGTAAAAATTGAACCATCAATTTGCTATGTTCATATAGGGTAATATGTGATTTGTCACGTTCAAAAAGAACGTCCACGATATTTACTCCATTAAAAGTCCCCAGGGCGCTGCAGTTTTCAAGGGAGAGTTTATTTGGGGTCAGTTTTACAAACGCTTGGACTGATAAAACACAGCGATCAGTGGCGTAGCTACCGGTGGGGGCAGAAAAAACCTGTTGTGCCCTCGCCCCAAGCCCTATTAGTGCCCCCGCCACATTCCCTGGATGTAGTGTGTATAGGCAGCATTATGACAACTTAAAAGGACCATTTTTGAGCGCGTATTGTGTAAAACATATTCCCCCTCCTCCCCGCTCTCAAGGCACCCTTTTACGAACATTTTTGGAAATCTTGCCCCCCACTGGAAAAAAATCGCAGCTACGCCACTGACAACGATGTCCACTTGTTTACATCTCTGAAGAGATTAATTTTCGTTATACAAGGGTCAAGGGAATAGGGATCCAGTTGGTTCAGACTCCCTAAGTTGCTCAAATATGATTTTCCTATACCACGCTGTGTTGAGCATCATTCGCTACATCGCTGCTGTGTTGTCAATCCAGAATGTTAATTGCGCTGTATTTTGACCAATTTGATCACACAAGATATTTATCTCATGATTTATAGCTAAGATGCTCAACTTTGCAGGAAAATTTGTTGTATATTAGGACAAGAAAAATTACTTTCACATACTTTGTCCTATCAAATTTGTATGGGGCATCTAGATTTTCCGGTGGGGGGAATTTAATAGAGCAGGGGTATTTAATGGATTAAATATGGTATGTGATTTGTCACATTCAAAAAGACCATATTGACGGCAATAGTCAATATCAAATCTGAGTTAATGTTGACAGAGCGCGTTTTAAAGGTAGATGACCCGATCACATTTTCGTAACACAGAATTATTTCAAACATATGGAGATTTTCATATCATATGAAAGCTCGTATTTTTCTCATCATCATACTGAAATTTGACGGCCTAAATCGGTATAATTACGGATGAAATAACGTCGAATTACCGCGAATGGTGGTAACCACCGATATATTTGTGTACTACTCAAAGGATACAGTTCACAGCATCTTGTGCGTCTAAAATAAGAACCATTAGAGCTATGCAACTCAAACTTTGGAACATGACTTTTTTAAGGATGACCTTTCATGTAAAATAGAAAACATCAAGTTGAAAATCGGGTCATCTACCTTTAAGTTGTGTACAAAGTGTACTTTCGGTCCCAGGCATAAATCAGTTACATGGTAGAGTAAAGTGTCACACAAGATAGTTTCAGGAACATTTGTTGTGGAACATCTTAGTTCAAAAACTAAAAATATTTGAATGCATTATTTCTACATGTTTTAACATTATAAAACAAAATTTGGGCTTGTCCCCCTGAATTTGTTTACTTCCGCTGCCACTGTGCACTTAAGTCCGTCAACGGTCTGATCCATGATCCTTTTTCTAAACTTCAAAATTATGCCCTTTTGAAGGAAAAAAGACTTTGGAACCAACAGATTTAATTTCAAGAACTGTGATATATTCTATATTTTTAAAAAATGGCACAAAAATGGGACATTCTGTCCCCATAATAAATGTACAATTTCAAATTGGATATTGAGATTTTCTACCCAAAACCCGTAATTCATCTACAGTAAATAGCTTTGATATTGGTTGTTTTCAATATCAGAACTTGGTAATACCAAAATGTATATACAGTAACTATAACCCAAAGTCAAATGTGTCGATTTTTTTACAGCACCTGAAAACCCCATACTTATCGTGTATTAACTCATCTACACTGTATGACCATTGTAAAATAAATAGAATAAGTTAACACTTTCCATATAGGGCTGGCTATTGGCTTTACCATTTACAAAACAAATTTTTCTAAAACCTTTCCAAACTTTCATTATCTATCTCAAGGATCACTGAGCCTATATTAGGCATGTTTGTACTTTCTCATGGTGATTCCAATTATGGTAATAAAACTCAATAATGCACTTATCAATTGTAAGCCCGGGGACCCGGGACCATGCAGGGACTGTACACGAATGTACAAAAAATGGTGCCCGGCTATGCGGGGGAATATATGGTGACGTACAAACTAGCGTGTAGAAGGGACGTATGCTTAAGGTACACAAATGTACACCCCGGGCGTAGCTATACATAAGCTAGAGATGCGATGTGTTGACGGTTTAAGCCTAATAACACACATGGAACGCATAGAAATGCATCCCTTTAGGCTGAGTTCACATAGGAGTATACTATTCGGGTATACGGTGCACGTTTTGCATGGCACGCGTATAGCTTAAATCGAAACAATGTAATTTCATACTACCGGGTCACATAAGAGGGCACTATTCGAAAAGGGCGTATAGTGTAGTATAGTAGTATACCGGGAATCGTGCGTGTTCGATTTTTTTGTGTGCAGCGTATACCGTCCTGTTTGGATATGGCAGCTGCAATTCGTGTGTACAGGCGTTCTGAATTTCCCCTATCACGATTTATAAACAATTTATTGCGTAGAATAGGGTAAGTTAGAAACAATAGGACTCCTTTGCAATTTAATAGCACATGCCTTGATATGTACATGTTATACTATCAACCAAATGATATTATGATATGTAGACCATACATTCTCTTGGTGATAGAACAACTCTCAAATGTGCAGGTTTCCTTAATAAAATATACACAAATATAAGTGTCAAAGTAATGAAAATAACATTGGATTTGGAATTTAAACTAATAATCCATTTCTGAAGTGTCCATTTGATCCGCGCCAAAAGACCGAGTAGGGCACGCGTGCTACCCTATGTGACTCGCCGTATAGCGTATAGCGAATACCGAATACCGTATAGCGAATACCGTATATCGTATACCATATACTCCTATGTGAACCCAGCCTTATGGATGCAGAAGAAATTAAGGGACCCACGAACTGTTGCAGCCGGGGCGTACACTTGTCCTGGGTAAGGGTGGCCGGGACTGTACAATTTGTCCCGGCCACTGTAGCGGGGACGTACAAAAAATGGTTCCCCGCCCTACAGGGACCGTACACGACTGTACCCGGGACGTCACATCAGCAAATTGTATGTCCCGGCCCTAATCCCAGCTATCCCCAAGGCCAGGGATGCAATTGATAAGTGCATAATGTTGTCTTTTTTAAACATTTTGTTAAAATTTAGAATATCGTCTGCAGCTGCCTGCGGTGTGGAAAGTGTTAATGTCTGTAACACAAGCCTAATTTACTATTTACTAAAAGACAATGTGCAAACGTTTACCGTAAATGCATCTCTCTCACTTTTATTTTCCCTGCATCATTCAACATTGGTTACCAACATGTGATTGCATTATGATAATGCTATGTCTGTTTTATGTAGAAATCCTGAATGCCATTGTAAAATCGTCGGTGGTATTACATAGTGACACATGGTAATCATTGATTGATTGTTTTTGTGATATGTAACTATTGTCTTGAAATCTTAATTTCTTAAAGGTATATTATGTGATCTTTTCCAGGGGACGCCCTCAATCCTCGAAAAAAATTGGAAGCAGATTTGATTGCAGATTTACATTTACTAGCGGAGTACGCTCGCTACGCTCGGGTCCCTGCTAGATGGTTATGCCACATTACCTACCTCTGAAACCACATAACCCCCCTCCCAAAAAAACCTGGTTGATTAATAACCATATCCCTCCTAAAGTCATTATAAACCCCCTACAACCCCCCCTCAACCAGGTTGATTTATATAACCATATCCAGTCCTAAACCATTTACCGTGGCTACTTTATTAGCCCCTATCTCTCAAACCGCATCAACTCGGTACTTTCAAAACCACATAAACCCCTTACCACCGCCCCCCCCCTCCCCACTGCAACTACACCAACCAGGTTGATTTATAATCACAACCCCTCCCTAAACCATTTCCCTTGGCTACTTCATTAACCCTCGGTCCCTTAGATTGTTTGGCATGCCAACTTAAAAGTAAAGAAATCAGGTTGCTTCATTGACCCATTTCCCGTGGTTTTACACCACCCCCGCCCCCCACCCCCACCCCCCCCCACCCCCCACCCCCAACATGACACCAAATATCCCTACCAACAGGCCTATTACCGTGTGGCTTCTGCGCCATGTGTAGGAGTGCGTGTGCCGCGGCAGTGAGCCCTTGCGCAAACATGCACGCAACACGTTACCACAGTAAGATTACGCTGTGTAGTACGCGCAACGCACAATGTTGCTCAATTCTAGTGGCATTTATGAGCCAAATCTGAGAGGTTTTTTGCTGTTTTCGGAGCCAATTGTTAACCAATTTCACTGAAATAAACTTTAACACCCTTCCTGTTATTTCCTCTATCTTTCATGCAAATTATGTGCCACTTTGATCACAACTAACGGAGAAATAAGGATAACAAATAAACAAACACACAAACAAACAAACACACACCGTTTCCAGATTTATAGTAGGATGATCATAAATCATGAATATATTCCAAGTTACAGAGCGATACGATTCCTAATTACCTAAAATTCATGATTTTAGAGTGAATTTAGGGTAAAATTTGAAAAATAGATTGTCCCGTTATTTTTCAACTTCTTAAAACCATGATTTTGAAGTAATTAGGAATCGTAGGCCTATTGATCTGTAACTTAGAAGATCTTTATGATTTATGATCAAAAATGTAAATCTGCAAGAAAATCTGCTTTCATAGTAAAAATTAATAATAGACGGTGCTACTTGGAAAAGATCACATAATATGCCTTTAATTATTTTTACAAAATTCCTGAGCCAAAAATTAATCAGTTAATTGGTAATAAAAAGATTGATTTGGTGTACAAAAAAGTAATACAAATCTTGTTTGAACATAGTGACATAATACGCCTACCGACGAAATGGCAATGCCCTCCCGCAACTGCACAGAGTACGAACTGTTGAAACAATTAATAGCAAAATTGGATGATGAATTGATGAAATAACAGTAAATTAACTTGAATTGTCGATCAACCTAAGCTTTTTCCCCGTTTTGGAAAACATGATTACATTTTTCAGCTGCAGGATATGCTGATATGAAAATCCTGCAATCACTCTGGATTTAATGTGTACTTTAAATGATACAGTATATTGGTCTCTTTGTGTGCATCATCAGTGTATTGTATTATTCAAGATATGATCGTGCCAATGTCAGGATATCCTACTCATCAGCAGTGGTATTATCAGGAATTGAGGTGTGGGGGGGGGGGGGTCAAGTTGTGGTTGTTATCTCCCCCGAATGATGGTATGTCAGTGTATATTGATTAATCATTGCATGCTCAACTAATACACCTGTCAATACAATGTCCAGCCTCTTATCTCCTTGAGACTTCCCCTGTGTTTCATCGGTAACCATGGTAACATATTGATTACGTTTTATTGCAAAATTTATGATTAACCATGCCTTTTTTTTCTATGTCATTTCAGATGCTGTGTGTAGAGACTGCTCAATGATGAATCGTCTCTAAACTTTAATAATCAACTTGTGACTAGATTTTTCAAGTAACATACCGTCAGTTATTATGCAATCCATGATTAATCGTCGACCTTGATTTATTATAAGCTAATTTAGCTAAATCATGGCAAGCATTCCCAGTGATACAACGTCAGCATCTAAACACTCATCTTCTCAAGTTCCAGTTGACGCATGCGATAAAAAGAATGACCCCAAAGATGACCCTAAAGTGAACTATAAACCTGGTACTCCAGAAATACGGGAGCCAAGTGTTAGCGAGAAATCCACCCCGGTATCGCCCATGGACAATGCCTTCTTTCCAGGACCAGAGAAATGGTGGTATCAAAAGGAGTCTGAATCTAAGACTAAACCCTCATCATTTTATTTGAGTTTGGAGCCGGAGAGTTGGTGGGGGTGTCGTAGACACAGTGAAACCGATATCATTGGTATACCACCAAATATCGATCGCAGACGTTCTTTGACTCCTGAACTGAGTTGCAGTAAGCCAATTTGCCATACTTCTAAGCAAACAGAAAGTGGTAATGAAAATGGCACCTTGACAAATGTTGATGAATCAGTCAAGTCTCCTGATAATGAAAACAGTTCTATAGAAAATGAAAAGACAAGTGCAGATGGAAATAGAGAAATCGATCAAGAAACTAAAAACAGAGATGTCCCAGAATTGGGAGGTAAGCAGGATTCGAATGTTGAAATAGAAGAGGATTCTAAGCAGGACTATAAAGACGCAGAACATAAGATACCGCTTGTCTTGGAATTATCAAGTCCACTGCAAGCTGAACATCTCACTCCTGATGACCTTGTGCTATCAGTCTTACCAAATGTTACAGAGGACAACCTGGAATCAGAGATCAGTGAAGATGAAGTCTTCGCTACTGATGAACATATAGACAGTCACCAACCAACAGACATAACAACAGTTTCAATTGATGCTCCTATAATTGCAGGTGTTCCATCCGAGTCCATAGAACAAATACAAAGAGTTGAACCAGAACAAAGTGCTAATGATTCTGAACAAACCTCTCTATCTATTGGTAGTGAACCCAAACCAGAGGCAGATACCTACAAGGATGATATTCATCAATCAGAAAACATATCGGAATCTGATGTTAAAAATGCTGATCACTATCAACACCTTGATTTATCAAATGAGCCAACAGACCCAAAAGATATTACAGAACAAATTGATTTATCAGCTGTCAAAGGTAAAGATCAAGAAGTCTTGCCTGTTGCTCCTGATTCGCAAGACTTAGATCAGCCATTGGTATCAGAGCAGACAGAACAGACTCAGACAAGCAAGGGAGCTGCAAACATAGTCACAGATACTAAAAATGAACAGAAATGTAACCAGCAACAAGAAGATTTAAGACATATATTCAGCAACATCCCTGTGATAAGTTATACTCCATCAGAATCGCTGGTTGGAGAGAGCAGTCCAGAACCTGTACATGTAAAAGATAGTGTTGAAGTGCAACCGAGCAAATCCCATCTTGAGCAGACGCAAAAGATTCCTAACATAAGGAATAGACAAGGCAGTAAACAAACATCTAGATCAACAAAACTGTCTCGTAAACTGGGTAAACGACAATTGGAGGAGATACCCATTGGCGTTCGTAGAACTGATGTAGGACAGGGAGATCCTAAGACAAAGTCAAATAGTTTCAACATTTTCATTTCATTTGCAGTTATTTCACTGCTTCTTGCCTACCTTGCGATATCAAGTTTTCTATCAGTGACATATTCATACTTTAGTCACCACACAGAGGTTTCTAAATCACCAAGACAAGTTGAGTTAGCAGAACGCATGAAGCAACTTGAAGAATCCTTTCCAAATCAGAGCCCCTTGCTTTGGAATACAGTCAGCAGTCATCTTAAAGAAAACCCACACCTTGAAGGACCAATTGTGCTCTTACTCGTAGGCTTACCAAACTCACAGTCAACCACTAGTTGCTTAGCATCAAAACTGGGAGACATGTTTGATGCTGTCTTCCAATCAATGGGACATCCTACGGTTATAAATGGAACATTGTATCAAGATTACACAGCAGATATTGCCAAAGTGAAAATTGATAAAACTTTGAGATCTGGAGTTAATAAGGGTAGTCACTGTGCTGTAATTCACAATATAGATCACATACCCCCATGCGCCGCTCTGCTCTTCCATGAATATTGCAAAAACGATGATGCTCCTTTTAAAGATGTCACGATTGTTCAAACTATCCAACTGAAACCGAGTGATTTGATTGGTGGCGATCTGAAGACACCAATGAATTATGGGAAGATGGTGAACAACCATCTAACACAAGTGTGGAAATCATGTGCGGAGTTAACGGCGGATACACAAGACGCAATGTTAAGTAGAATTGCTAATAATTTTGCTGTTGTTATGGAAGAGAGTGAGAGTCAATTGGGCAAAATGTGTAACTTGTAAATAGATCTTCCAAGACATGTTAATTTAGTTTCAATGGTGTACAGAGTCCAGCAAGCGGACATTGTTACAACAACAAAATAACAGAAAATTGCACTTTTTGAAAATTTGTAAGAGGCACAGTTATTTCAAGCAACTCATTGGTAAGATTATATACTAAGTGTAGATATATGATAGGTTTCTATAGATGAAATTGAACCCTGATTAAACACATGTTGCCCTACATGGATTATCAAAGGTATCAACTCAAAATCATATTATTTGATTCAAAAGGAGCTGGGAATATTGATGATTTTGATTATCGATTGTTATCGCTAAGTCCGTGGAGGTATTTCCAACCACATTATTTTACTCAAATACAATTACCAATAACCACACTACACTCTACAGTAACCCAGCTACATCAGTACTTGCCGATTCTACAAGTCTCTTTTACACAAGGTTGCCTTTTGGGAAGGATATTTTACAGACACATCCTTTCTAGTTGCTTCTCAAAATGTCAAATTAAGGCACTTAATTATTGCTGCAAAAATGAGAAAATTGCTGAGAAAATTGGACAGTGCACTTTCAAAAATAAGAAACACAAATTGGTAAACATTTTAATTCCTCGTTTAAAAGGAATCTCAAAACATCCTTGGTCATTTTACTTTCTTAATCAATGGTTGAATGTTCAATTTACACATTGAATGGATTCATTCCCTATAGGAAGTGTTGTCATTTATCTACCTATGATTTACAAAACACTCCTAGTGAGTAGCTGTTATTGGCTGTCTGTACTACGTCACTGTAGCCTTCAAATCATAGAGCATAATATTTAGCCATGAAATGAGGATTTTGGTACAAATATGTTAAATTTAATGGAAAATAGAGAAAAAGTCTTGATATTTTTTCTTTCAAAGGAAATCAAATTTAAAGGAGGTGTCCCGCAAGCATAAAAGTGGGCATTATATGTTAGAAAAGTAACTATTGAGCCCAACTTTTGTAATTATATTGAACAAAACACCACATTTACGACAAAAGCAAATAAAAACCGCAATCTCTCAACATGCACTTTTTAAAATTCGCGGCGATCGAAAGTCCCAGTGTCGATGACGTCATAATTATACAATGCACATGCGCAAATTTGAGCACCGATACCCATGACGTCATCGACACCGGGTCTTTCAATCGCCGCGAATTTTAAAAATTGCATGTTGAGTGATGGCAGTTTTTATTCATTTTTGTGACCAGTATGGTGTTTTGTTCTATATGATTACGTAATTTCGGCTCGAAAATTAGTTGTCTAACAAATAATGCCCAATGTCGTGCTTGCGGGACCCTTCCTTTAAGATTGATGTGTTTGTTTCAAAAATAATAAAGCTACGCACAAAATTCATAATTTAAAAACCTATGCATGTGGTAAGTTAAGTGACAGATGGCTCTTTTCTTGTTACTTATAACTGAATTTATTTCATGATTTCTCTGAAATATATATTTATATAAATAATAAATGATCAGATAATGCACTGCCTGTATCAAAATTGCTCGATTCATAGGAAGAGCGTATTAGGGCTATTATATAAATACATAAATTATATCACTCCAACCTTTTCCTATAATACCATTTGATGTACACTGTATGTATTTGTTCAAGCTCCCAGTATACACCTAGCACATAAAGTCCCTGCTCAGGTGCTTTGAGGTTGACTAATTCAAAATATATAATCGGTACCAAAAATCTGAGATATACATTAAATGAGCAAATTTCTTCTCCGCAGTTTGATACCTCATTCAACAAAATCGAATGGATACTTTTAAAGTTATGTCGATTACAATGACCGCGGATGCAACAGAAAAGTGGCACTAGGTATAGGAAATCAGTGATTTGTGTGTGATTTACCATAGACGGTAAAAATCAATGTTTTACCCGTCTATGGATTTACGCACTGAAAAACTCACAGCTTATCAGCTAAGACTTGTATTCTTCACAGCCAGATACACCCTTTGTCCCGCACATTGCGGTTATCACTAAAGACCCATTCATCTGTCACGTTCAGATAGCACACAGTTATCACACACAAATCAATGATTCGTATACCTAGTGCCACTTTTCTGTTGCATCCGCGGTCATTGAAATCGACATAACTTTAAAAGTATCCATTCGATTTTGTTGAATGAGGTATCAAACTGCGGAGAAGAAATTTGCTCATTTAATGTATATCTCAGATTTTTGGTACCGATTATATATTTTGAATTAGTCAACCTCAAAGCACCTGAGCAGGGACTTTATGTGCTAGGTGTAAGTGAGTTACACTGGCTGGTGGAATTTCTGTCAGGCAGGTAGTTACGTGAGTTTAATACCTGCCTGAATGGCTGGTGTTTTTTTAAGTTTCAGCCCTGAAAAGAAATTGTTATTGATATCACTGGGGGTATAATAATGTGTACGGTAAAAGTCTGCCACTGATATGAACAGAAGGTTAAATGACCTGAATGAAATGTTATCAATATTGGCTATTGTAATAATGGCTTCAAAAGTCCAATCAAATGGTTCAATATTACTTATCAATTTATAAGATAAAAACAAACGGAATATATATTGTCATAGATGATCAACACATAAAATTGCAATATATTTATTTCCATAACAAATTCTATTTAAATATAAAGTAATATGTTTATTGTATATATAAGCAGGATAGCAAGCACCTTTATCATCGTACCCTGATTTTATAGGGCTATGTTAGCATTAGGCGATGAAAAAAAGAAACCCTAAACCAAGCGTGTGCAACCTGCGGCCCGCCGGCCTCCAATTTGCGGCCCGCACCAGCAATCCCAAAATTCCCATTGATGCGGCCCATTTTAACCAGAACTCCCTAGGTTTACTCAAATGGCGGATTGATTTAGTGGTGTGCTCCCTTATAATTAGTAGGGTGACTCGCTGCATTTAGCAAATATAACTAGAGGCGTGATTGCATGTTAAAATCCCTGGTTAGAATGACGCTTGCAGTAGCAGCAGCGAGTAAAAAGGAAATTACATGAAGAGAAGCGGGTATTCAATAAGCAATGGATTGAGGATTATTCTTCCTAAGCTTCCCATTCCCCTATTACTCCTCTTCCAGACGTGTTTAGGAATGTTTGACAATCACTGCGGCCCGTGAATGGATCTCAAAATCACAATGAGGCCCGGGTGGTAGAATAGGTTGCACATGCTTGCCCTAAACGAACCTCTCAGGTTGGGTCGGTTGGTCAGGCTTTTTTATGCTTTTTGTTCCCCTTGAAAATGACTGTAAAAATCCCCAAAAATCTATAAACATTTTGCTAGGTTGCACAATTTGTGTGGGTATTCATTTGCAATGCATTTTTTTCACAGATTTCTAAAAAAAGGGTTGATGGGGCCAGTACAACAGGGTTTCTTTTTGTCACCGCCTTAATAATATTATTTTTTTACCCAATGTATAATTACTGGAAATGTATGTGTATTATGAAATGAGATCTACGTATGAAATCAAGTACGGGCATGAACTATAGAAAAAGTGTTAATTTAAAATAGTTTTATGAACAGTAATATGGACATAATGAAAATAGACAAAACATTGAATATGTATATATATATATATATATCTGTAATGTTGTAATTTATTATTTATGTGAAGAAATAGTGTATAAGCAACTGGTACATTAAAGTGAAAAAATGAAAGAGAAGTAACCATTCGTAATCAAAACTATTAATATGTTCCTTAATCACAGTGCAATTAGTGATGCCTTGTTAAGTTGATGAATGGTAGATGGAGTTGCCAATTATAAGACTCATCCAAGTTTGTGTTTAATTCCGAGTATAGGCGTAACAGACGGAGCATGGATATGTTACTTTATTGAGACCATTGATTTGTGTGGAAACAATCAATGCTGCCATATAGCCGTCTAGTATTACAATCACCTTAGTTCGACGCTGCATGAAACGATCAACTAATCAACTAATCAAATAGTATAAGCAGCCAAATCCAGTGCAGGATGAATGTGTGTCACCTGTTTTAAATGTATTATTCATTTCTATTTTACACTATGTGGAAATGCATTACACATTTATGCAACCTTACTGAGACCGTCTCTTGTACTATTTGGTTAGCTCATTGACATAATTTTGGCCAATCCCCCCCCCCCCCCCCCCCCCACCAACGAACGAGTGAGGTTTTCATAAATGTCAGCAGTTGTCCTCGTTTTTTATTTGTGGCTTCTAACACCCCTGATATTGATCTAATTATTACTAATACTCAAATTTACGGACATATATAAAGATTTCTTTAGAAAGCGAAAATAATTTGCTATACTTGATTATGCACCCATTTGGATGGGTGAGACCCACAGCGAGATCAGGATTAATTTTCAAACTAATAATTCAAAAGAAGAAACTAGTAGCTTTTTTGGATACTTTGTAATTAGTACAAAATATTTATAAACAAATTACCAAAATCATAAAAAAATCATTTTTTTTTAGGCCATAAAACAAAGAAGGTCTGTCTCACATACATTTGGGAAAATATGCGATTGTTGTAATGAAAAATATAATTAGAAAAAATAGCTATGCTAAATGCAAAATTCTTTTTTTATTGCGTTTTTGGCCCACTTCCTTCCTTTTGAAGCCAATTTTTTTTCAATTTTTTTTCGGACAAAAAAAAAAATTGGGTTCATCGGGTAGGGTTATGCGGCAAAAGTGACTCCACATACTTATTCGCGCAGGGTATGTGAGACAGATTTTGTTTCTTCTCCTGGGTATAATATGTCAACTTACACTACTTTTCCCAAATAGATCATGTTCATGTTTCATATACATGTGATACCTGATGATACCTTCAAAGGGTTTATTATAAGATGATGGCAAGTTGGTTCATTTTCATGTGACAATCACAGAGTAGTGTACTGGTAAAAGTAGGTACAAAATGGCAAGATTTTAATTGAAATATGAGGTGTTTTAGTTCTGCATTCTCAATCTTCAAAATTTAAAACAAGTACCTGAATTTGTAGAACAGGTAGCACTTATATGTAATTCTTTTCATATTTGTTTCATGTTGAAAGCTGAATATAGATATTTCAGTAAATTCTGATCATTTTGTCCAAAAAACTTGCTTAATTAAGAGAAGGTTATTGTCTTGGGTAAAATAGAAGGTTATTGCCTTGGGTAAAAAAGAAGGTTATTGCCTTGGGTAAAATAGAAGGTTATTGCCTTGGGTAAAATAGAAGGTTATTGCCTTGGGTAATAGAAGGTTATTGCCTTGGGTAAATTTAACACTTGTACAAAATTAAACATTTATTTCAATATTCCTGCTTGAATAAGAACTTCACCAATACATGGTCATCTGCTCCTATGACGCACATATGACTCCCTCAACAAGATTGATACATCATACAATTGCTAGATTTTTTGTGATTTAAATTTTGTTTGAGTTAAATCATAACAGGTTTGTGCATTCTTAATATCATGATTTGGACATTCTTTATATAAACACCTAGGACTACAAAATGATGTTTTTTCTTGCATTTAATTTAGCCAACTAGAATGGCTAAACAGAGCATGAAAATATTAATGGTGCATACAAAATTACAATTTTACGATAGAGCTAGCTGCCAACTTCCATGTCAGTTCGTGTGAAACTCTTAAGGGGTTTTCCCCGATAGACAGTAAAAGAGCCATGAGCGTGTCTTTGCTGTGATGCATATAAGCCTCTTCACTTTACTCTATCATGCTGAGTAGGATCAGGTGTGTACTGTATTCATCTTACACTTCAGTCATCTAAACTGCAGTGACGTCAGAGTATATTTCAGTAATCGCACCTCATTATCATTATACCATATGCTTGATTGTAATGCACTGGTCTTAGTACCCATGCAAGTAATGACAAATCCAGGTTAGGAAAAATAAAATGGTTTGTCTCAGAAACATTTTGCAAAAGAGCTGTACGATTTTTATGATTTTTTTTTGATTTTTTAGAAAATTAGCTATGACTGAGGTATGCGATTTTTTTTTGGCCATGTTTATTTCGAATGGTTTCCAAATTATGCATATCATTTTTATGTTGACTCAAGCTGTCGGAGAACCAGTGGGGGGAATGCATGGCTGCCACGTAAAGCCTATTTCACATATGAATGCGCGCGGGTTTCCGAGACAAATTTCTTTTTGTTGGCCTTACTCGCATGTAAATGGTGCATCAACCATTAGAGTACACTCAGACGTCACTGTGCAGAGTAAGGACAACAAAGTAAAGTATCCTTGTCAGATTGTGACTTACAGAAAAAAACACCACAGAGATTGATACCGACAAATAATCCAATTCTATGGCTTGACTGACCAATTCAAATATATCTGGACCATACTAGCTAACTTTCCAAGAAATTATTCCCTAAGGTTACAATACAAACAAATTCATTGTACAATTTGTCACAGAAAATCGAACCACTTTGCCACAATTTTACAATAACCCTAACCCTGCTAAATCCAACAGAAGCACAGCTCCGGTGCACCCCATTCCCCAGTCTATCTATCTATTTGAGCAATCACACAAAGGTACATAAGAGCTCTGAAAATTTAATTTTTGGAGCCCTATCCTGGTAGCGCAATGCGTGATCACTGGGACTCTGGTCGCGGCAGCCCGGGGGCAGTCCACACTGTTTTTTCTGTGTTTATTTGTCCCGTCTTTCCCCCGGTTAGCTTAATTGCTAAAAACAACCATGATGGGTTAGGTTATTGAATACTTTGTTAATGTTTCCATAACCCTAACCCTGCTAAATCCAATGGAATCCAACAGAAGCACTACACAGGTTCACCACCCTTCCCAGTCTATCTCCGCAAAGGTACAAGTGGGCTCCGAAAATTTAATTTTTGGAGCCCTACCTTGGTTTAGCTTGATTGCTGATAACACCTATGAGGGGTTGTTTTTGAAAAAAGTTGAAAAAAGATGAATGCCCATGCTTGAATAAGACAATTATAATGGGTCTATTTTCAATTATGATTCTTATAAGGCAAACAAAAAAGGAAGAAGTTTGTTTACAGTAGCAAGCCTAAAAAGTCAAATGTGAAATGCGCTTTGTTTTTGTTTTGTTTTTCCTCAAATTCATAGTGGAGATTCAATTGAAATGGTTTTATTCAGTTAAATATGTGCATTTTTGTTACTCTTGTGCCCGCTGAAATGTGATATTCACTGCAGATTTCCACTTCGTATTTGCCGTATGTGGCCAATCGCCATCGTGAAACATGTTGGACACAATTTCGACAAAAGATGGCGCCCTAACAATATTTGTTCCCATTTTTTCTATTAGTAAAAATAAATGCGCATGAATCAAGCGTCTCAGTGAAATGCGCACGCACTACTGGAAACAAACATTATTTTTTGTTTGGCCTAAAATATATTACATTCAGTCAATCTGAGGTCCTGTGATGGGGCATTTTGTACCACTCCCGAGTCAAACCAACATGATTCTAGATTTTTCAAAAGTGTCATAAATTGATATAATTTGGTTGTAAATCAAATTGGATCTCAGTATTCTACCAGCTTTCTCAAAAAAAATCAAATTGACTTTAGAAAAATTGTTCCTTGTTATATACAAACAAATGATAATGTCACGGTGAAATGAACCACTTTGCCAACACTATCAGTAATGTAGAGGAGTCTTGAAGGAGGCTAATATTGCGTACTTACAAGAAATAAATAATTATCCACTCTATGGCTTCAATTTCAAGGATATAGCATAGCCAAATTACTAGTGTACCTGGCAACTTACACATCCGCAAGCTTGGTAAACAGACTCACTAAATAATTCAATACATTCAGTTATCAAGAGACTCTAGTAAAGCAAAGTCTATCAATAAGCCAATGACAAGCATACACATTAATACTGAAAGTAATAGTCAACTAGGGAGGATTGTTGATGTGATAGGATGTGCTTAACACTTTCCACGCGTCTGTTGGTTTTACCATACAAAACAGATTTTTCAGAAACCTTTCTCAAATGTCAAGGTCTATCTGAAGGATTACTGAACCAATACTAGTCATGTTTGTACTTATTTTAATGCATTTCTCATGGTAATTCCAAATATGGTAATGAAATTAAATAATTTTGACATATTTGAAAATATTTTTGTGACATTTTGGAATGTCGGCTGCAGCTGCGTGGAAAGTGTTAAGCAACGAGGGAAAACATGTTCTAATGGGCCCAGCAGACAATTTGTAATTAAGGCAATGAATAAACCCTGTTCTGTTTAAGGACCAAAATTGAGATGGATGTTTAAAAATGGGGAGTAGGAGGGGAATTTCCTATAGAAATGAATACTGATCCAAATTTGGCACATTTTAAACATTTGTAACCAATTTTGGTGATGTTATTTATTTATTTATCATTTATTTATACTTTTCTTTTGTTAGGGTAGCATGCACCATTCAGTGAAACCACTTCATTTTAAGGCGGCCCTGAAACAAAATGAAACCATTTACTACAAATTAAAGAGAACTATACAATATGATACAACTTAAGTTTACTACAACTATATAAATCAATCAAAAGAATGTTTGAATAATTAACAGTGACTGTAAGTTTAAATTTGAAGAAATAAATGCCAACTGCATCCTACTTGAAAGTTTGATCCACCCTTGCCTAGAACATGTTGGGTTTTTCCAAGAGATTTCTTTCAGGATATCTTTTTGAAAATTTTCCAAAAATTATCACAAAGGTTTGAAGCCTTACTGGCCAACCCTTCCTTATTTGAAAGCTCCATTCACCCGTAGAACAAGATTTTTCTTTGTCGGTAATACATGCGGGATTGTGTAGAACATTCCAGTGTAGGTATCATTTTAATGAACTAAAAAGGGTGATTAAGGCATGGTTGAGATGTGAGATAGTGCAAAGTGATATAGTGTATGTAGATCAAATGTCATTTAAATTGACTTGAAGCAGTCGACTGTCCATTGCTGGTTGGTAATAGGATCTAGGAGTTGCAAGTAATGGATAAAGCATATCTATTGCTATATATATTCTTTAGCATAATGATCATGGACATAACTCAAGGGTGCAGTCAAAATTGATTTGGCCTATATCTAAATCTACCTACTTAAAGGAGGGGTCCCGCAAGCACAACATTGTGCATTACATGTTAGAAAAATAACTATCGAGCTCAACTTTTGTAATTATATTGAACAAAACACCACACTTATGACAAAATGAATAAAAACCGCCATCTCTCAACATGCAATTTTTTTAATTTGCAGTGATCAAAAGTCCCTGTGTCGATGAAGTCACAGTTATACAATACACATGCGTAAATTCGAGCACCGATAACCATGCATGACGTCATTGACACCGGGACTTTCAGTCGCTGCGATTTTAAAAATTGCATGTTTAGAGATGGCAGTTTTTATTCGTTTTTGTTACTACGGTAGTATGATGTTTTGTTCTATATAGTTACGCAATTTCAGCTCGATAATAAGTTTCTAACAAATAATGCTCAATGTTGTGCTTGCGGGACTCCTCCTTTGACAATATTGAATCCACAAAATTTAGGATAACATGCAATGAATATTATGTCCATATAACTTGTATATGCATCAATTCAAACATTCCAGTCAGCAATTTTGTTACAAATTTGATACAAAAATAACCCCTTTTTGTACCCAAGATTTTTTAGCGACTCTTCTGTGCTAAAAGCCATCGTTTGGTTAACACTATAATGTAGACAATTAGTATCACATGCCTTTATGTTAACAAAACTTAGGTAATAGGTATGGGAATTTATTTAATGCATATTTCTGCTTACGGAACGTCATAATGAGCAATTCTTCTAAATGGTGCTACACATTGCCCATTAGAGAGAGGGGTCAATTAGAGTGTTAAGTGCTACCTACGCATGCACATTCATTCAGCTATCCAAAAGATAATTCTTAACCAGGTGAAACCATTACATGAATCCTATAATCATGCTCCAGGTCTTAGGCACTGAAAGTAACTATAAGTAAACCATCAAGAAGATCCCCTTTGCATCATCCTTTGCTTGTACTTATGACCTTCCACCCCCCCCCCCCCCCCCCCCCCTCCCCTCACCCCTTTCCAGCATAAAATGTTCAGACATTTAAATGGGGGAATAGTTTTGCAAATTAAAAAAACAACCACGTTTTGTTCTTATTTGCTGTAGTTCAAATAAAAAAAACAGACTAGAATAGGGTCTATTTTTGGATTTCTGCCAAATATTATCCCTGATTTGAATACAAATATTGTTCATCTGTACAATTTGTGTTTCAAAATGTTATTGAAGATCAACACTTTAGATTAGGTTTTTTTCTTTGAAAATGTAAATTGAAAAAAAAATTACCAAGGTTTTCAAATTAAAACAAAAATTAGGGGAAAACCCATCCTAAGAGGCAAGTATGCCGGTAGAACAGAGTTAAGACTTTTTGTTGCCTTATTGGGTAGGTGTTTTTTTCTGTATGCTAACTTTATACAGAACACTTCAATTTAACAATCCATAATTATTAACAGCATGTATGGCCGTCAACCTGGAGCCTATGTCTCTTACCTTACAATTCCATTTGAATATGGCTTTCACGTCTTATTTTTCACGTCTAATTTAAAAAGCAAGTACCCCTTGTGTTCGTGTGCTGGTTATTTCCACCTCCTAGAGCTAAACGATCACACATCGATCTCCAACTGTCTCATACTAACTGCTTTTCTGATTATGTGTAAATTGCTTTGGTCAAACGGCGATCGGGGGAGGGGGAGGGTATTGATGTACCGGTATACAAAATGTAAGCATCTATAGGAATTCTTTTTTAGAAACCAGCCTGAGGCGACAAAAAACTCACCCTGTTCTACGGACCTCTCAGGTAGGGTCGTACTTTTTTGTTTTTACTACCAGGCTGCCAACTTTTGAGAGAGCTGGGGGCTGTTGCCAACGAGTCAGACATTTGACAGGGGGGGACCCCACTGACCCCATCTAAGATAAGAGGTAAGTCATCCGGGAGAACATGGCGCAAAGAAATCAAACTTACCACAACTCACACAGTACTCTCTTAAATGAAAAGATTGAAATCTCAATTTTCATTTTTTTCTGTTTGCTTAGAGGTACAAATCTAAAAAGATTGAAAGTCAATCATTTTAAAGATTGATAACCTTTCAATCGAAAAACGATTGGAATTTCAATCTATTGGATTGAAAATTTCAATCGTTTTTCGATTGAAAAGTTTTCAATCTGTAGTAAAAGATTGATATTTTCAAACCTACAGATTGATATTTCCGTACACACACAAATACATGACTTGCAATTGGAAGAACAATATCATTGGGTTTTTATTAACATTCTCCAAAAAAATGTTAATGTGCAGTTTTTTGTGAATTAATGTTCTTACTTGCCATTTATTTATGAAATAGTTTATGTTGCAGATGGAATCATTTGATGAAGTTTATAAATATACAATCCAAAGTGTTACGAAACCAATATGACAAACCTAAATGCGCATGTGTGGAATTCAATCTTTTTCTAGATTGACTCTGAAACCAATATGACCAACCTAAGTGCGCATGTGTGGAATTCAATCTTTTTCTAGATTGACTAAAGAGGGATTGACGGTACAAACACATGTAGAGAAGTAATATGTATCAATCTTTTTCCAGATTGACTCAAATCTACTCATAGTCACGAGTTTTTATCATGTTTTCAATCTAAAATCAATCTAATAGATTGAGAAAAAAAAGGCAATCTGCAAAAAAAGGGACGTTTTCAATCTTTTGATTTAAGAGAGTACACTGTTTAGTTGTTTAGTTTTAGTTAATTTGCAGCAATTTTCAAAAAAAATTAAAAAAAGAATTGGGGGGAAATTTTCAAAAAATGTGTCCGTCTGTCGAGCTTGTAAAACAAGCGTGTGCAACCTGCGGCCCGCCGTCCTCTAATCTGCGGCCCGCGAAGCAATCCCAACATTCCCATTGATGTTGCCCGTTTTAACCGGAACTCCGTAGGTTACACAAATGGGGGATTGATTTGTGGTGTGCTCCCTTATAATTAGTAGAGTGATGCGCTGCATTTAGATATAACTCGAGGCGTGATTGCGTGTTAAAATCCCTGGTTAAAATGGCGCTTGCAGCAGCAACAGTGAGTAAAAGAGGAAATTACACCCTTTTACCCTCCTCCAGACGTGTTTTGGAATGTTTGACAATCACTGCGGCCCGTGAATGGATCTCAAAATCACAATGAGGCCGGTCAGGTTGCACATGGTAGCAAAGGTTGCACATGCTTGCTGTAGAACATAGTTTTATTTTTCTTTGGCCTTATTGGTCAATTTTCAAAGAAAAAAACCCATGATCCTCCATAAGGATTTTGCTTGTCAAATAACAGGCAGGTATATACATTTATCCTACCATCGCGACGATTCTCGCGTTCCTATTGGATAAGCGCTGACTAGATATATTCCGTATCCGACCCCCGTATCCCGTATCCGGTCAGTAAGGAACTGCGCATGCGCACGGTAGTAGGGTTGTACGCCGACGTGACGTGACCTTGCTCGGATTTAAGGTGACTACTACTTCTGTAGTGACTACTAGTTCTTGTTCTTGTTTTGTTTTAATAGTAGGATAAAATCGTTATTAGGTGAGGTTGGGTCGGATACGGATTATATCTAGTCTCGGAGTCTGTATCAGGACTCGGGCTGCGCCCTCGTCCCGATACAGAATCCTCGCCTAGATATAATCCGTATCCGACCAAACCTCACCTAATAACTAATAGTATACCTACACCGGTAGGTATACCTGCTATAGATCGGGTTAAAATGTATTCTGCATGTCACAGTCATGTGGAGCCATGATTGACTCTCGAAATTGTTCAGATGATTTTGCTTAGTGTTAGCAGTTTCATTTGCATTTTCAGCTGATCTTTACCAAGCGCTGTGTATGTTGATCAAGCTTACAGTAAGGCGACAACAACAAAAAACCTGTTCTACGGGCCAAACCGACCCATATTTTTAGAAATCTGTGAAATAAAGTTCACATGCAAATGAATACCAACCCAAATAATTGGTTTGGCTTTTCAAATTATGGCAACATTTGTACATATATTTTTACGGTCATTTTGAATATTATTCATTGTGTGTTGCTATCTACCTACCCCTGATAGCACCGCATCTATGATTCATTGTGTGTTGCTATCTACCCCTGATAGCACCGTATCTACCCCTGATAGCACCATATCTACCCCCTGTTAGCACCATATCTACCCCTGATAGTACCATATCTACCCCTGATAGCACCATAATCTACCCCTGATAGTACCATATCTACCCCTGATAGCACCATATCTATAATGTATTGTGTTTTGCTATCTGATATGGGAGGGAATAAAAAGGCCGACCCAACCTAAGCTCCGCGTGCCCGTAGAATAGTGTTTCTTTTTCCGTTGCCAAGTGAGGATCCATGTTATTGATTTTGATAACATTAGCAAGAGTTTGCATCGTAAAACACCCTTTAGGTAGGTAGGTTAGACAGCCAATGGGAAAGATGTGTCCTTCAAGCCCAACTGACCCAGATTTTTTTAAATGGGGGGGGGGGGGGGGGGGAGTATTAAGTGTGGTATGAACTGACGCGTTACTACGTAACAGGTGTTAGTACCAACTCGGTATCGGTCCGGGTCTCGGTCGATAGGTCTGCACAGAGAAAAGTCATACAGAGTGGGTTTATTGGCACCCTATGCACATTTCCATCATCATGATCATAATCATGTTTATTTTTATATTTGAGTTCCCCTCCCCAGGGACAGTGATTCAAATGGCAACTGGCAATACATGTAAATGCATAAGACTTAATTGCCACAGGTCAGTTGATGTTAGAAAAGCTACATTAAATTCTAGGTGATTTTATTTGATCGAGTAAAGTAAATTTGCATTTTGCCTTCCTAGCCTGCGGGGTAGCTATGGTCTGGCTTGTTACATTATGTATCGACCGACATTTAAAAACAGAGGAGTGCTGGTGGCCGAAATGTTTGTTTGTTCGTTTTGAGTTTAAATTTAATTTCTTTTTTTTATACATATGGAAAGCATGACACCTTACAGTACAAAGCATTGCAAAATTGGTGAAGAGATGCCTTTTTGAGAATAGTGCCCCAATGTTTAACCCAATATGTCATTCACAGGTTGAAAATGTAAGTTTGTACTCCTACACTGTTCATGGTCCATCCATTTATAAAGGTGGCTGTATGGACTTTGTCTATGAGGAGCAGTCTGGCATACTCTCTGAAATCAAAAGATTGAAAAGTCAATCTTAAAGATTGAGCTGAGGGAAGGATCTTAAAAGATTTAAAATGTTCAATCTAATAGATTGAAATTTCAGTTTATTTTGATAATAAAAATTAAACTTTACCAATGTATAATGTGGTGTGAATAGATCAACTACAGAACTTCTGGTTTTGGTCTTCATTTCTTTACAATCAGACCAGATTGAATTAAAGATTAACCAGAGCTTGGAAAAATAATAATTAAAAGCTTTCTTTTCTTAAGATTTTCATACTTTTATCTAGAAGCAGGAATTTTGTATACTTGTATTTTTCATTATCAACATTTAAAACTATTTTTCCCCATTTGGTGTTAAGTTTGTGCTAAAAAAAACAAAGAAAGAAAAAAATCATACCCACAAAACCCAAAGTGACAATAAAAAAGCTTATTATTGAAGCTAAGAAAAATGTCTTATTTGTATGCATTATTATGATAGATAGCTGTCACACAAGCACTTTAAACAGGAAGTCAATTTGCACACAAGTGGTCTTTTTCGTTGAATTTATATTTTTGTCAACATAATCAAGTACAATTATACAACAATTCTGACATTTTTCTTGACATTTTGCTAGGAAATGTTGCTGCTTCTGCAGGAAAATATGAAGATGGATCATTGCGGGTGATTGATGTTTACTTTCTGTTATAATTGGAATTTTTTTGCTTAGCAATGCCACTTCCTGCCTCAGTGTTGATTTTTGAGGCCAATTAGATCGCCGAAACGTATTGAATATTATTTTGTTAAAGCAACTATACATCAATTTCTTCGTATAAATGTCATATGTATCCTTGATTAAGCCGCCCTACTGTGTAAGCGGGTGTTTTTCCTAGGGTTTGATTTTCACAAATTTTGCAAATGGAATTTGTTGGCAAAATTAACAACTCACAAAATGGAATGAAATATACAGTGCCTATTTGAAGAAATATGATGCACTAACTCAAAATTAATTAATCGCTTATGATCCTTTTCTTTTCTTTTTTTGTGTGAAAAATGTGTATTATAAAAAATCAACTGACACAGTAATTTATGCAAATTGTAGTGCTTCAAGATTGCACACACTCACAGTAAGGGGAAGGGGTTGTCTCAGAAACATTTAGCCTGTGCGATTTAAAATATTCTTTTAGATAATTGGCTATGAGGTATGCAATTTTTTCTTTTTCTTATCGGCCATGTTTATTTTGACCGGATTCCAAATTATGCATATCATTTTCGTGTTGATTCAAGCTTACAGAAAACCACAGGAGAAAAAGAAGACAAATGTGCCGCAGCCGCGTAGCGCTATGCTCTAAAGCCTATTTCACATACCAATGCTCACAGGTTTCTGAGACGAATTATTTTGTAAAAATTCAAAGCATAATTAGTGCAAACCCATGTATGCACTTTCATTCCCAGTGTATTTAATGAGCAGGTCATACTTTTCACAGACGCAGTAAATGAAATCATAAATTTCTTTCAATTAGTCACAACATTTTGCTTTAATAAGAAAAGGATTCGAAAATTATTTTTGGAACACTAACAGTGATATCATTAAGAATATGTTTGTAAGTTAGTAGGTCGATTGCTCCAGGAATAGTGAATCATATACATGGGTATTGTTAACTTCAAACATTGGTGCGGTAAGTGCGTCATTTGCGAGGTTGATAAATATACTATTCCTAAAACATGCCTCAAGGTTTAGGCAACAAAGGAAGAAAAAAATTGTTCTACGGGATCTATTTTTGTAGAAATTGGTGACACTTTTTTTTGTGCAAATTAATACAGACCCATATTTCTGAAATTCTGGGCGATTTTTTTAGTTTGTCAAAAAATGGCAACATTTTTAGAGATTTTTTGTAATATTGTGTGTAATTTTTAAGAAAAAGAAGCCCAACCAACCGACCCAACCAATCTTAGAGGTATGTCACCCATGGAAAATGTTGGGGGAGGGGGAGGGGGGGGGGGGCGGTCATCGTCTTACAGATATCAGATATTTATGTGATGGTTGTATGTAAAAAGAAAATGAAATAAAGAATCAAAGAAATGAATAACGAAATAAATATAAAACCTATATATCCTTGTAGCAAGACCATTTTGATGCATTACAATATGCATCGTCATTGTATAGTTGGGAAAACATTAACAGAAATCCAAGTATGTACCAATTGCGAGACTTCCAAATATAAACCTGGTAAATAACAGTGGATAGCTGTAAACAGTGTGTTACAGTATGCCTAAATGAACATCAAAAGCTTTTATCTATCCTAAATGGTGAAATAAAATGCATTTCATACTTGACTTGAATAGACAGAGATTTAATTACGATGAACGGTGGTGAGCAAATTGGTGCGCAGCAAAACCTTGTGACATCTCTATGAGACAACCTAGTTATGTGCAAAGCAATAGGCCAAATATAAAAAATATATATAGTTGAATGTCAAGGTTTATGTCTCTACAGAAAAATTAAGTAGCTGTTTTTTATACCCAAGATGGCCGTCAGCTAGAATTAAGATTTTAACGTTGGGTATGTTGCCGTTCACTGCCCACTGGCTGTGGGAAGTTGCAAACCATCAGGAAAAGAAACCGATTTAAAGCAAAAATGATGCAGACGGTGATGATCAACTGTATGTTTTTGCGTGGTATTTAGGGCAGGGCGTAAAGATAATGTCGGTGGGTCAAAGTGACCTAATAAGAAGCATGTTAAGTGCGATGCCAGATTATGTGCATATTTGATAGAAGACGATGTAATCTGATCCAATTATGCTTAATTGAATGGCGGTCAAAGAGCTATTTGACTAATCAAGAGGGACTATACACATATATGTATTTGAATTACAAATTACTGTATGCTATCTTGAGCAAATTAGGAGGTTTGCATTAGAAGGTGAACAAATTTAAATCAATTGTGTTTGCAGTCACTGGTCTTTTTTTTCAAACTGCAAATTTGGTGCTTGCTTCACATGTCAAATTATAAATGGATTGAATTCAATTGGGTCAAATAAGAGATAGCAGTTATTTTCTATCTTTCAGAAATGCCTCCCTTCTGATATAAAATAATTAATATATACAATACAGTTAAAAGCATGGAATTTCCATAGAGGCCATTGAAGGTTTTGGGTTTATCTGAAGGTGATTTTTCAGTGCATTTAATTACACATTGTGGTAAATTTAGCTGGTTACACATATAAAAATTAAATGTTATGCAAAAAAGTAAATACATTTTTAAAAACCAGTTGTACAGGCAAACAGACATCTCAGGTAGGGTCGGTCGGTAGGAAGGTTTTTTGTTTGTTTTTTCAAACACTTCAGGATATGTGCTGCAGAGTCCGTCTTTTTTTGTTGAGAGCGGGGGTCTGTAATTTTTTTGAAGAGCGTTAGGGTGGGGATTCCGAAAATAAAACAATTGAGAGCGGGGGAGGGAAATTGAGCTCGGTAACCAACGGTACGCTATTATTTTATATATGGGTTAATTTTCAGGCAATTTTCGAAATACTAAACATATTTGAGATTATGTCGAAAAATGTGACCCTCCCCAAAAATATATATATTTATAAAATATAGGATTATTGAACCAATACTAGGTATGTTTGTACTTATTTCATGGTGATTCCAAATATGGTAATGAAAGTAGATAATGTTGACATTTTTGAAACATTTTGTGAAATCTTGGAATGTTGTCTGCAGATGCCTGCCGCATAAGTTTGGGTTTTAAACAGGAATTTGCGTGATCAGGTTATAGTTAATTCAGAATATGAGCTTTGTTTTATCAGGAATTGTATGTCATCAGACTTTATGTTAACTGTAATTAACACAGTATTTATACTGGGTGTTTTCTGTATAAATTGTACAAAATAAAAGTTACCATAAGTAGGGGTGCATGTGCTGTATACATTTTTGTATTCCAATTGAAGACCCAGGGGCTAACAGGATATTAAATTGAATTCATAGCCTAGATATGACCCATTGTAACCAGACTTAGTATAAGTTGGTGAGAATTCTACCTTTTTGTAATATGTAAGCAATCATGGACATGTCTACTGGCCCGACCGACCCATTTTAATTTTAGATTCTTTTTTTACACATTTTTTGAAAACATTCTGGAATTTTTAAACATATTACCAGGTTACCTTTTGAGCACTAATTCCAAGCTAATTATTGATTGTTTTCATGGAGATAATATCAAAATGTGTAAATATTTAAATAAACACAAGCCAACCATACAATGACAAGAGTCTGCCATAGCTTGGACGCTGAAGTGAACATTTCGGTTTTTAAAAAGTATAATATTTCAGTTGAATTAATAAGTAGAACATTTGTGAATTTGGGTTCGTGTGTTATGTGTATAGATAAGACATGGTATCGTGCACCATATTATATTTTCTCAAATTGATTACACACAATCCAATTGCCTAATATCAACTTGTTCCTATATATTAATCTGTTCCAAATTGACGAGCAATTTTTTTTTTATCTCTCTGCATGCAAAAAGTAATCCAAGTGTATGCTAGCCCTGCGCAAGCTACATTGGCATACTCGCACATGATTCACAGTGCGCCCTCATGTGAGCGTTTTACATTCACTGCACTCTTTTGAATTCATTTGCTGATGTTCAGGTACACCAATTTGGAATTGATTGAACTATAATAGATACATCAGCAGTGGGATGTGTACATTTTTGTAAAATGCATATATCTATTGTGACATAATTCAAATGGTATTATAGTGACAAATTATCAGTTTATCTATGATTAATTGCACCAAATTCATGCACCTTTATTTTGTGCTCAATAAAAGTTTGTTATTTTGAACAGTAAAGATGTAGAAGTATATTGAAATTTGATTCAGAATTTGTTATTTATATCTGTGTGAGTTAATGTGTACCTATACAGGGTCTCCCATCAAATTATCAGTCACATCACTAAGAATTTGTACCCAATATTCCACATAAAATGATTATAACCAATTGGTATCATTTTTAAGCTTATAAAGTACACTTTTTCATATTAATTAAATCTCAGTTTTCCTTTTGAATGACAAAAAACCATCGTTTGATGTGTCTGGTCACAGAATAATGTTACTACACAGGGTACAACACAACGTATACTGATATTGTATTTTGTCCAAAATGTATGCATAGATCTACGTTTGACATACAATGGAAGCCAAATAATCAAGGCAAATTGGTCCAATATAATTTCCCTGACTGCTGCTGAAGCTTATTTTTTATTCAGACCTGTGCATACTTTTGTTTTAACAAATCTTTGTGCCCCCATGTGTCAACATTTTTGTGTCACCCTGTATAACTAGTGGTTGTGTTTCAAACTAGGAAAGTCCTCACCAATTTCCTTTCTGTACAGATCACCATAGGGATACCTGCCACAGTAATATTTCTCAAGCTTAACTTTTCAAGCAAGTAGGAAGGCTTATGATAGAAGACAGGGGATCTTGCAGAAGATATTGTCAATCAACCAAGTTGGAGAGGAAGCCAAAAAAGAAGTGCAAGCCAAAATGTAAGTTACCATACACATTCTAACTATACATTGCTGAATACCTTTTATTAAAAAAAACTATTGAAAATGTTCAATCTAATAGACTGAAATTTCAGTCTGATATATTGAAATTTCACTCTATTAGATTGAATATTTTCAATCTTTTAGATCTTTCCTCAGCACAATTTTTAAGATTGACTTTTTAATCTTTTGATTTAAGAGAGTAGGCCTACACAGTACAAATATAATATTGTTAGGCCAAACAAAATAAATGGTTCGTCTCAAAGCTTGCGCGCGCATTGGTTTTGAAATGCCAAAATACCGCGTCTGAAATGCAGAAAATTGTAAAATCATTTTTTTTTTTCCATACAAATTTTTATTTCGAGTTTTTATTAAAAATATCGGCAGATTTTCCTCTTCTCAAACTTTTACATGACTCAGTTCTTCAAAAAACGCTGCACAATTGTTCGTATACACAACTACATCACAATATTTATTTCAAATAGAGAAAACAAATATCAGAAAGTGTCAACGGTTGCAAATAGTAAGAGTAAAAATTGCAACACAAATAAAAAAAAATTAAAAAAAAAAAAAATGGAAGACAAAAAACAGCGCGCGTCGCCCGATTTTGAAGCCTTCGCAAGCTTTGAGACAAACTTTTTTTTTTGTTTGGCCTTATCTTCAGTAGATAGCATAATGCATAATATCACTAATAATTGATAGCTGTGACAGTTACTGTCCATATATCCAAATAAAGTTACACATATCTATTTTTATCAAAGAGAAAAGTTTAAGCCAGACTGCCACCCTAAAATACAGTCTGCATAACAAAAATGATTGCGCTTTTTTTCAAGTAGCTCAGGAGCTATTCATGATCCCCCATTGGAAAATTGTAATATCACTTATCCCTAATACAACTATAGACTTTATCCTCCAGTCGTACAATACGCTCCACTGCGTTTGCTGTTGTGACGACTGGAAATGTTCCAGCCCAAATGATGGAGCACTTTTTAACGATCGCGCGAGCTGCGGCTTGCACAAACACGCGAATTGGTAGGGCACTTACGCACACGCGAGCGCGGTGCGGACATTCATCCGAGCCACCCGCGTCGTGCCGGCAGATCTGCGTGGTAATTCACACGCATTCATGTGCGTAAATAACATCGGAATTGTGATGTTATTTTGCTCCTTCTATTTTCACGCTTTGTGACCAGTCCCCAAGTGGAGGACCGCGCTATGCATTCTGGGTATATTAGTTCAGCGGGTGCGGGACGACACTTCGGGGACTGGTGGAACTTGTCTAATACAACTAACACATAAATGTAATCAGTATCAATAATATAGTAGATTTCCTCTCCACAATATGACAACTCATTCATTAAAATTGAGTGCATACTCTATTAAGTGCATAGGGCCCTATAGTGTCCTTTTGTTTATAGCATTAGTATCATACTTACCCTTATAGCTTTACGACTACATCCAACCGCGATGGTTTTCTCTTTTAGACGCCGTCACGGCTGAATGTAGTCGTTAAGCTATAAGGGTAAGTATGATACGTAATAAACTTTATGCTCGTATAGTGAACATACCTAATGAAAAAAAAAACTTAATGAAAATAAACTTGTTTTTGTATGGGTACGTGTCATTGATTTGCATTGAACACTGCTATTGAAACTGGTCAGGCATGTATGGATGAATGGTGAGCTGTGATTTAATTCACACAAATTGTCACTGCTGAGCACACATTAGGCAATGATTTCCCATAAAATAATTTTACTACAACTTTATTTCTGGTTGTATCCACTTAATTTTTATGATGAGGTTTCAAATTGCGAGGAAGAAATGTCCTCATTTAATGTTTATCTAAGATATTAGATACCGATTACTGATTTTAATTAAAGGGACACTAAGAGATGTGTTGGAGGCTGCACCCTCAATTATGATAAAAACTGGAATTAGTATATTTTTATAATTGTATTACATGTATGAACTTACTCCTATAAGGATTAAGAAAAATCAGCCCTCTTTGTACAAGAAAACGTCGATTCAAAAATGCTCGTACAGCCAGGACGAGCATTTTACATCCGACAGTATCCCACTGCAGTACGCGGGATACATAACGCGAACCATATTTGCATAGAGGGCGTTTTTCAATAAATAGCGATGATATTGTTTTAATCAAGTTTTGCTGTGTTTTTGTTAGTAGAAACAACAATAATAGCAATTTTTGATGTTCATCTTGAATTCTGAAGTAAATTTGTAAACATTTAAAATGTTCAACACCACTTAATGTCCCTTTAACTAATATTGAAACACTTGGTCAGGAACTCTTTGTGTTAGGTGTATGTGATACATATTAAACACAAGGTGGAATGGCCGAATATATATGAGATATTACACAAATTTGAATGAATGTTCCCTTTTTTCATGTTAAATAATGTATGACAGCTCAAGTTTGTCCATTCAATTTTGCAAAAGGATTTACATTGTAATAGCTATTAGATTGGAGAAATGGCTTGTCACATACAGGATTAGATATCGGGGAGGGGGGAGTAAGGAGCAGGGTTGTTACACCATCCAATGTCAATTACACATGGTGGTGTTCAGTAGCCATGGAGAAAGGCAAAGTGCCCCCCCCCCCCCCCCCCCCCTGGAAAAAAAATTGACTGGGAAAATCGGGAAGGCTAAGGAAGGGAAAGAAAGGAAGAGGAGACAAAAAGGGAAGAAAAGGGGAAGGAGAAATAAAGACAGGCAAATTAGTTGGAAAATTGCAGTTTTTCTTGCCAGTATGAGGATGCCAAGCCTCTACACAGAGAAAACGATGTACAAAATATCGCTGTTCAATTTCGGTTGTACACTTTTTCAAACAACAGATGTGTAAAAGTTATACATCGTTGTTTAAAGAAGACAACATTTTTTTAAACAGGTGTTGTTTACAGTATAAAGAACGCCGTTCACATCAATACAAAGTGATCTTGAACAACGTTGTTTACTTGTGACGTCACAAGTCACGTGTCACAATGATTCGTTTGCGATATGCTTCAAATGAATGGCCGCCGTATTTCATTCGGTAAACAAATTTCGATTTTAAATCATAATTTTAAAGATTTTGCTGACAAGATGGGGAAATACAATCAAGAAAATAATGAAATATGATGACCAAAGAACCGATATAGTTTGATGATAGACGGCGAAGATGGATATTTTTTGCAAAAATATAATTTTAATTTCGCGATTTTGCTCCACAGACAGAAGGCATCCGAATTCGACAGTTCTGCCGTTCTGTCTGTGTACTTCAACACAAGAAATTCAAGTCTTCAAATCGTGCTGGAATTTTAAACAACTACCATTAAACAACCCTGTTTTTTTAACAACCATCATTTAAACAACCCTGCAGTTTTAAATAACCACCATTAAACAACCCTGGTTATTTAAACAGGCCAATTTCATCCATGGGGATTGAACAACTTTCTTTGAACAACCCAAGATGATTGAACAACTTTCTTTGAACAACCCAAGATGATTGAACAACTTTCTTTGAACAACCCATGAGGATTGAACAACTTTTTTTAAACAACCCTTGAAAATTGAACAACAATTTTTAAACAACACCAATTGTGTAAAATCTGATTTTAAACATGTTGTTTAAAAAGTTAAACAACTAGGTGTTTAAAACTTTAAACAACCCCAGATGTTTAATATTTTGAGCAACAAGTTGCTCAGCTCACCCGTTAAACAGCAGTTGTTCAATTTTTTAAACATGTTGTTCACTTTTTTTTTTACTGTGTATCCCGCTTGCCATTTTCTTACTCGACGGCAGCGGGTCAAACTGGCTTTCACCGGGGGTGAAAAAATACCCTTTGCCCCCCCCCTGACAAGTGACCCTGGCTACGCCACTGGTGGTGTTTTTCAGAACACCTCAATAGATACATGCACTGCACCTTAATTTAATGGGTGTTTTATTTTTGTTTGTGTTGGTTTATTTTGTTTGTTTGCGTTTTGTTTTTGTTTTTTTGCCTTTCCTAACTGCTCCCTAAATTGGTGTATACTTGATGGTATAGAGACCATGACGTGGATGTGATTCTATTGGCATTCACGGTCACTTGATTTTTCACTTTGGAGACTTGGAATGTTTGTACTTGAGTAAATAATTCACACATTACAACATGTCCACCTGTATGGGGACTTGCAACATATCTGCACATCACCCTCAAGATAATCCATTAGCAGTAATTTCATATCAGGGTATATATTCTGATAAATAAAGCACCTGTCCTTGGACTTAAATTCCTATAATTGTGCACAGACATTTCTATCTTGTTTGCAAATGTCAATTACACCCAGCTGGCTATGTTCATGTGACGTGATTCAGCGAAATGAGTCACATGTCAGCAGTTTTCAATTTTGATATTTGTCCATCATTCAAAATCAGGTGGAAAATGCTACTGTACGCTCCAAATGACCAAACCCCACTAAAATTACAAACAATTTACCAACTGAGAAAAACAGAGTAAAAATAAGAATTTGTTACTTCTTTTTTACCTTTTAACTAAAAAGCAATATTCCGACATCCAACTCATTCCGTTTGATCGCGTCACATGTATAGATATAATTGTGTTATGCCATATACTGTGCTACATATTTTATGCCTGTGTGGATTAAGTGATAGAATTTTGATGCTAATAGACATACAGCTTAATAATATATAGCTTACAATATTTTGAGTTTGATTTTGATTGTTCTATTTTAACGGTTAATGAGCGCTTTACAGGGTGAGTCAAAATATTCAGGTCCCGGTTTTACAAAATCAGGAAAAATACTTCTTGTTAAAAAATGGCAAATTTCCTTCATAGTTTATAGGAGTACAAATACTTCATCATACTTGGTAAAATTTCCACGATACCTTATTCCAAGCCATAATTACAACATATTAACGAAAAAGCGTGAAATCCAAAGTGTTCCAAATATACCCCCATTTTCCATTGTAGGCATTTTGAATACCAACACGTCATTGATTGACACATTCAAAATGTGTGAGTTAAACATTTGCATTCATAGATGTACCTTGGAAGTTGGAACAGATTAAATTTCACAGAATTTGGAAAAATGTACATCCTCCCGTTTAGTATTACCAATTTGAATGAAATAAAATTTAAGTTATAGCTAACAATGCGTTCTTACTATGCATTTTAATAAATATATTATTGTGTGCATATTAACTGGTTTAAAAAATCTGTAAAATCTGGACCTGACTATTTGACTCGCCCTGTATAGCAGCATGGCAGCATTGGGAGAAGTGCGCAACTGTAAGCATGCATGACAAAAAAAAAAACTAATGTAATAAGGGGAGTTCTTTTGAGGCCTTGCATGTTAGGTGTTAAAGCGGTGCCAAATTATCAAAGCCTTTAAAGAGACCCTTATCATACTGAAATAGATACTTCTATGATGTAATAATTTTATGACACTTTTGATGCAATAAGGCTTACGCATTTAACACATGAAATCTTATAGGGTGTAATTATGACTTAAAATAATAAAGGTCTAAATTTTATTGTCATCGCAGCCAACTGGCTGAATTGTAACAACATTACATAAACAATGCAACGTCCAGGCAGCAGCTAAATCAGCGCCAAGTTGCGACATAAACCAACATGAACAAACATACATAACCCCTATATAGTAACCCCCAATAGGCAATGTAGACTAAGTGCCTTGCCCAAGGACACAAACACATTGGCACCAGCGGGGCTAGAACTCACGACCTTATGATTATGAGACCAGCAACTACTCCACTGGACCACACATGCTCTTAAATATGTGTTTTGGGGGTGTCTGAAATATCTTTGGTCACACATGCTTATTTTATTTCCCCCCCCCCCCCCCCCCCCCCCCCAGATGCACATACGCTTTCAAGGTAAAAAAATAACAAAAAGACTGATCCAATATTTAGCTTCAAACCTGGGGTCATCAGTCTCATCAGACCCTAAGCTATCCCAGGTTACATAGATGATAGGGGGTGGTGCATAATCTTAGAAGTCATAGTCTATGTGCCCAGTATTTATAAATAAAGGAGGGTGGTTGACCTGCTACATAATATATTCACTCATTTGAACATTTTGGCAATATCTGGTTATACCAATAGGAAAACAAAACATTGTATTGTTCTATGCTATCTACTGAAGATAGCAATTTATAGGCTTTGCAAATTATACTAAATACAACATTGTTATGCTGTCTACTGAAGATAGCAATATTTACGTTATTTAATTTGGAGAGAAGAATGTAATGTTGTATAGAAACACTGATGCACTTGTTATTTCTTCATGTTTATGAAAGAAATATTGTCATATTTTGAACAAATTTTCCCAATTTTGTGGTCTGCAAATATGAATTGTCTGAAATTGATCAATTTGGAAGCAAAATTGTCGTCAGTGAATCACTGTTAAATTCTGATAAATTATGGGATGCTCATTAATCAGGGCTGTCAACTTTTGGGATTTGCTGGGAGGGAGAGAGATACAGTCTCCAACATTTTTTTGAAAAACTTGCACAATTTTTTCCCGCCAGCAGCTGAAATCTTGATAAGTGGTGGTGGGGGATGACGTTTTCCACAAAACCGGGCGAAAAAAAGTGTGTGTAAAGGTGTTAATAAACATTTTCATTGATGAATTGTTGAGGCAGGAGATTTTATATGCTAGGCAGTAGTGCGGGAGAAAGAGTGTCTAGGAGGGAGACTCCCGCCGGGAGAATTGACAGCCCTGCATTAATCCCATTGTGTATTAAAAAGGTAAAATTCATCACTAACTAGAACTAGAAGCATGCATATCAGTCACAGTAGAAATTGGAAATGTGAGGAGGGGAGTAAAGTTACAGTTGCCCCAGTAAAAACATGTTTTCTGAGACTACCTGAATTCCCAAGCATCCCAGTAATTTCCTTTACACCAATAAAAGCTATATTGGTGTAGTCTTACCTACCCTTAAAATAGGCCACATCTAGTCCTTTTGTTTTAAATGTTTTGATGAGATGAGCAAAATAAATGATGATACCATACCGGTGCTAAACAGAATTGTGCAATCAAATGTGATGCCACTGGGAAAAGGGGAGTTACCTTCATGTAAGGGAGGCAGAATTAGTCTAGGGTAAAGACTTCATTGAGGGATTATACTGAATAAAGCTTATAATCCCAGAATAAAGTTTTCACACTAGACTAGTTTCGTGATTCCCTTACATGGAGGTAGAACCGGAAAAGGTGTAATTTTTGATATTTAATGTTAACACTTTCCATGTGGCTATTGGTTTTACAATATACAAAACAGTGTTTTTTACAGAAACCTTTCCCAACTTTGAAGGTCTATCTCAAGGATTACTGAACTAATACTAAGCATATTTTTACTTATTTCAATGCCTTTCTCATGGTGATTCTGCATATGACAATGAAATTCAATAATGTTGACATTTTTGAAACATTTTGTGAAATTTTGGAATGTCGTCTGCAGACGCCTGCCGCATGAAAAGTGTTAATTTCAATACACATTGATGTGAAGAACTTCAAAATATGGTTTATTGTATTGTGTAATTGATTTTGTACTCATGAAACCTTCATCACCATGTTTGACTCAAGGTACAGGACACCCTTGTCTGAAAATGGCTGAATAATTGATCAATTTTGATTGGTCTGTAGAGAACGCAGCAGAGCGCAGCGTCTCTCATTACGCATTCTGTGACAACACAGCATCTAACATTACAAACAGTAATTATAACCAGCGTGTAATAACAGTCAAGGAATGAGATCATCTGTCTATCTGCTAATTATGGGTCCCTGCAGTTTTGCAGACAAATTTTAAAGATTCTCAGGTCCAGTTTCCTTTGCTTTGCAAAAGTGATAAAAATGATTCAAATTTAACCGATTGCAGCTACATGTATTTTCTAATGTTTAATGTGATCATATCGAGGGTTGAGTGCCAGAAGGCCGTAACTCAACTTTTGGGCAAATTGATATTTTGGTACAAAAATAATCCATATAACCTAGATTTTCAGAACCATAAAGAGATAACTTATAAACACTCTGAATTTGACTTAAATTAGAGTTATAAGTTGAGTGCTACAGTGTATTGTAATGAGTCCCAAATATTTGAAAGTTGATTATCTCAAAATGGCATTTCTTGAGTAACGGCCTTCTGGCACTCAATATAATTTCTTTGCATCATACTTGTCACTAGAGAAGAAGGAGAAATTAAGGAGTTTGAATACTTGGCTTTTAGATGCCAGTCTATCAATTAATTACCAATTGACTTCAATAGCTCAATTGGTAGAGCAGCCCACTAGTACTGTGGAGGTGGGGTTCAATTCCGAGTTGAGGGCATTTGTTTAGCCTTGATACCAGATCATCAACAAAATGGACAGAAAATGCTACTACCTGCACCAGGCACAGTGCTACGCTTCAAAATGTCCCGATTACAATAGTATTCCTGGCACTGTTGATAAGCACATTTCCCCATACATTATTGCCATATAGCTGCAACTCAGTGATTTAGATTTATTGTCCATTAATATTTACAATATATGTCTTAAATGTTGAGCTTTGATATAAATAGCTTTCAAGTCAGTTATGTTATAGATTACATACATAATATAAACATGATAAATTTATGACAAGATACACCTGCTCTTGACAATCGATACATGTCTACCATGTATCAGTAACAGATATAAAATGACTTATTTAAACTTGCATACTGCTGATGGCTATAAGGATCAAAAACCTATGTTTCTATTGCTACAGGATAAGTCATGCATTATATATAGTAGATGGCATAATTCTTCCTTCTGTAACTTGAAAACATACAGCGTGTCCCAAAAAACTGGGTCATAAAAATGGAGAGCATATAACTAGGAAAGTAGAAAACGTAGCTGTTTCATATTCCGGGATTTAAAAGTAAATATATTTGACCTTAATTGGTAAAATTATGAGACCAATCTAGTTTGGACTTTTTGAAATACAAAGCTTTGAATAATGCGTGGTCAGAACCTGTTTTTTCCGATTTTAGCAATAAACCATTGGTCTCATGAAACAGCTACGTTTTTTACTTTCTTAGTCATAAGCTCTCCATTTTTGGACACAGTATTTTTGAGACACGCTGTACATGTATATTTTTTTCTTTTCGAAAGCCCATTTTGTTTTTTGTCACAAGCTTTAAAAGAAGGTATATTATAAATAAATTATGCACTATTTGGTTTTTTTAATGCAAGGACTTCCTTTGGGAAAGATTAAGGTAATGTCTTCCATAGGTGTTGTACAGATAACAATGGAATAACCCAATGACAAAAATAATCTGGAAATTTTTTAGTCCTCTCTTCGGCAGAGATATTAAGCCCCTGGTTGATGTTAAAATCTTGCCCAGGCAGCTTTAAAAGCACTTGTTAGAGAAGATATCCAACCTGTTTTGCCTTCATCGTGCACTCATCTCTACAGTTTTCAGTCAATATGCTTGTGTGTTTTCAATGTAAACAAACGTAAATTACGACAACATATCTCCTGGGCTGTGACACCATTTATCACATAGATGAATGTGTAATATAAGCTTACTTGATCCAAATACATACAAGATGTGTTGATATGAATAAGAATAGCTGTGTGGAAATGGTGAAAATTAACATGCTGATATTTTGGACAGGATTTATGTGTAAATAAAATGAAGTGCAACAGGAAGTGTGCAGGTGTAAATCCTGTGAAACAGGAAGGACGTCTTCATGGAGGACATTTTGACCACATTGAGTAAAACTACTTTTTTCGTTTCTTTTTCCCAGCTCCTTTTTGACAATTACAGATTACTTTGTGACACCCCTGTGAGTTTCCATACTCCATTGTTGTAATGATTAAAGTGCTATAACAGATTCCTACAAATGTATATATGAGCAAACCCCATATGTGGCAGAAGCTCGGGGAGGGGGGGGGGGAGGGGGGGGGGGGGGGGGGGCATGCACGGGGAATTGTCACCCTTAATCTCATGACCCCCTATGCGTCCTCCCTAAAAACATGCACAATTAAATATGTCCCTGCCCCCTATATTATGATGCTTCTGCCACCACCGTAAACCCAAATACAAGATATAGTGATCTCTATTTCTGTCGTACATGGTACATGTAACGGTATCGGCTGTATCCACACACAAAAAATAAAAATATCCTAGTTACAGATTCATGATATCTTAGATAGGTCTAAGGAGGGTAAAGGCTTTCTTATATAAAGGTGATAAAGTCATGTTCAACATAGGCAGTTAGATTAAAGGGGGCATTGTGCGTATTAATCACGTTTTCAGTCATCACAAGATAACATGATAATTCTTAATGGTAGTTTGAAGTCCCCATGTAAAACACCTTATGTTGTCATGGAGAACTTGATTAAAACTGACAGTTGCTCTGAATAGCTCTTAGCCTTGCACCATGCATAAAGTGCAAACCTGTCAGTCTCACCGTGCTTACCTATATACCATGTACATGTATGCACTCTCTAGTATCCACTCATCGCAGATCGTAACTGTCAATGTATTCTGAATAGGGATGAGTAAGCTTTTAGAGATGGCATTGACAGATTTTATACATGTTCGCAACCAAAAGATCAATAGTTTCTATGGAATTTTGGACATTGAAGCAAATATTCAGGAAAACAGGGTATTTTTGTCTCATTTGACTGGGTTTTCTGTGTGATTTTTGTAATTTGGGATCAATAAGGTTTTTTCAGGATGCATGTTTAGAGTTTTCCAGCACAAAAACCATACCCCAATGTTTAGGGAATAAACTGCTCACAAAAAGTATTGAAACACTTAGAAATGATCCAATATATAGCGGCTCGAAAGGGTATGCATTAATCAAAGCAAAAAACCAAGTGCATAATCTTGTTCTGCGTATTTTGACACCTCGATCGATGAGATACGATGTTGCGGAGCGGAGTTATTGTCATTCCAATGGTCGTGGGTCCAGTTTCAAAAGTGACAATTATCCTATAGAAAGAGGTTTGCATTACTGTTTAGAATGATCAGATTCGTGCTTTTCAATAGGGATGAGTGTCACTTTGAAACTGGACCCACGATCATTGAAATGACAATAACTCCGCTCCGCAACATCGTATCTCAACAATCGAGGTGTCAAAATACGCAGAACAAAAGTATGCACTTGATTATTTGCTTCGATTAATGCATACCTTTTCGAGCCGTTATATATCGGATCATTTCTAAGTGTTTCGATACTTTTTGTGAGCAGTTTATTACAAAAACCACCCAGAGCGACACATACATGTACATGTTAACTTATAGACCTATAACCCGCGTAACCCCCCACGCTACACTTTATGAGGGAATCTCAGAAGAATAGTCATCATATAATATGCAGTATCCCTTTAATCCAGTCTTCTGCAGCGACTGTAAAA